>JBBGZY010000083.1:2015000-2050000 GCA_037952925.1 Lithobates clamitans | reverse complement strand
ACGGACAGCAGGCTTGCGACCGCCAGCATGAGCCGTGCAAAGTGGGGTGGTACCATCTGCGATCGGACGTGACTTCATCACGGCCGATCACGTGGTAAACAGCCATGGCTGTTCACCCCCCTCGGTGGCGAGCGGTGTCTCCGTGACGCGCCGCCACCAAAGGTACAGGGATGCGCGCATTCCCAGTTTAAATGGACAGACGTCATATGACGCCCGCCCAGAACGAGAGCCGCGCTGCCTGGAGGTCATATGACGGCCGGCGTGCGGCAAGCGGTTAAAGAAAAAAAAAAACAGCATGAGTTCCCTTTCCAAGAGCATACCAGGCTCTTTGGTCTGGTATGGATTTTCAGGGGAACCCACACACGCCCTTTAACAAAGGAGCCCCCAGATCCCGGCCCCCCACCCTATGTGAATGAGTATGGGGTACCCATTCACTTAAAAAAGTGTCAAAAATAAAACACTTTACACATATTTTTAAAGTAATTTATTAAGGCAGCTCCAACGTTTCTTCCAATCTGTTCTCCCCTCTCCAGCCCTTCTGTGTCCTCCGATGACGTTTTCTGCCTCTGCCGATTCTTCTTCCCTCTCCGGGTCTTTTCCGCTCTCTCTCTCTGGTTCTTCTCCCTCTGTCTGCTATCTTCTGCCGGGTCCCCTTTGCCGTCTTCTTGCTCTTTTGCTCGCTCTTTTGCTGGGTCTTCTCCGCTGTCTTCTCCCACTGTTCTTCTTCCAATGTTGACTCGACGCTCTCTCTCACTTGGCATAACATCATCTTTTATATTATACAAATAAAATTGAGCTAACTTTAGTGTTTTATTATTATTTTTATTCATGAAACAGTTTAAAAAAACGTATTTGAAAAATTGGTGCGCAAATACTGTGTAACATAAAAAGTTGCAACGACCACCATTTTATTTCATAGGGTGTCTGCTAAAACAATGTATATAATGTTTGGGGGTTCTGAGTAATTGTCTAGCAAAAAAAATGAAGATTTTTACATGTAGGAGAGAAGTGTCAGAATTGGCCTGGGTGGCAAGTGGTTAATTACTAGGGATGGACCGAACACTCCCTCGTTCGGTTCGCACCAGAACATACCGAACAGGCAAAAAATTCAGCAGAACACACGAACACCATTGAAGTCTATGGGACACGAACATGAAAAATCAAAAGTGCTCATTTTACTTTTTTTCTGAGGCCCTGAGCACTCTTGAGAAGATTTTTGTCCAGGATATCCTTGTACTTGGCCACATTCATCTTTGCCTCAATTGCAACCAGTCATCCTGTTCCTGCAGCTGAAAAACACCCCCACAGCATAAGCTGCCACCACCATGCTTCACTGTTGGGACTGTATTGGACAGGTGATGAGCAGTGCCTGTTTTTCTCCAAACATACCGCTTAGAATTAAGGCCAAAAAGTTCTATCATGGTCTCATCAAACCAGAGAATCGTATTTCTCACTATCTTGGAGTTCTTCAGGTGTTTTTTTAGCAAACTCCATGCGGGCTTTCATGTGTCTTGCACTGAGGAGAGGCTTCCGTCGGGCCACTCTGCCATGAAGCCCCGACTGGTGGAGGGCTGAAGTGATGGTTGACTTTCTACAACTTTCTCCTATCTCCCGACTGCATCTCTGGAGCTCAGCCACAGTGATCTTTGGGTTCTTCTTTACCTCTCTCACCAAGACTCTTCTCCCCCGATAGCTCAGTTTGGCTGGACGGCCAGCTCTAGGAAGGGTTCTGGTCGTCCCAAACGTCTTCCATTTAAGGATTATGGAGGCCACTGTGCTCTTAGGAACCTTAAGTGCAGCAGAATTTTTTTTGTAACCTTGGCCAGATCTGTGCCTTGCCACAATTCTGTCTCTGAGCTCTTCAGGCAGTTCCTTTGACCTCATGATTCTCATTTGCTCTGACATGCACTGTGAGCTGTAAGGTCTTATATAGACAGGTGTGTGGCTTTCCTAATCAAGTCCAATCAGTATAATCAAACACAGCTGGACTCAAATGAAGGTGTAGAACCATCTCAAGGATGATCAGAAGAAATGGACAGCACCTGAGTTAAATATATGAGTGTCACAGCAAAGGGTCTGAATACTTAGGACCATGTGATATTTCAGTTTTTCTTTTTTAATAAATCTGCAAAAATGTCAACAATTCTGTGTTTTTCTGTCAATATGGGGTGCTGTGTGTACATTAATGAGGAAAAAAATGAACTTAAATGATTTTAGCAGATGACTGCAATATAACAAAGAGTGAAAAATTTAAGGGGGTCTGAATACTTTTCGTCCCCACTGTAGCTAAACATAGCTGTAATACAAAGGAAGGAAGACTGAGTCGGCCAGGACAGTGTCCCGTCTATGCATAGAGTTGTTAAAGGAACCTAGAACAGTTACAAATTGCAAACTGAAAGGTGGGTTGTGCAACGGAAGAAAATGCCATTATGGCAGAACAATGGTAGAGAGAGGAAGGGCCTGGGGAGTCCCTTTTATACACCCAGCACCCCCAAGGGAATCAGGCTGTGCTGGGAGGGGGTCTCGACCCCGGAACCCCTTCACCCCCCCACCATATGACCTATGGTTGACATAAAATGGTTCCAGGGTTTCTATAAGCATCTGGAACTCCAGGCTGGTGATTTGTATGTGTTCCACTGTCGTCCCGTTTAAACAGAGATAAATGAGGAAAGAGAATAGGATAGAGTAGAGAGGGTAAGGGATAAAGGAGAGGAAAGGAGAGAAGGAGGTGCTGCTTGGTGTTGTCTATCATTAATAATTTTGAGATTATCATTAATAATTTTGAGATTGAGATTTTAAAGTCTCAGTCTGTCCTACTGACAGGGAGGAGGGAGATACCCATGTACCAACCTCACGGTTCCCATGTGGCTTCTTCAAATTTAGTGCGGGTGTCTGACAATATACTAGATAATTTTTCTTGGGACATAATCCATGAGATTTTCCTCTGGGCGGCTTTAATGGAGATGTTTGGTTGTTTCCAAGCTTTAGCTATTGTAAGTTTAGCGCTCACCAGTATGAAGTGGATTAGCTTCCTAGCATGTGCAGGGGTTTTTGGAATCTATTCGTTGAGAAGGGCTATTCTCGTAGATCTAGGCACCTGGCGACCGACCAACTCTGAAACACAGAGGATCTGCAGAGCCATACATGGGCGCTAATCTGAAGGGGGTATAATACTGGCCTCTGTGAGTGATGTGTTCAAGATACCCTTAAAGGATTTAAAGCATGCAGATCGCATGGCAGTCAGATCCCAACTGAATTGTAGCTCCTCTTCCCACCTCATCATGAAAGGAGATTTAGAGTCTGGGAGTACCAGTGATGAGTAAATGATCGATATTCCTCCCTTCTTCTCCGGGCCCTGTCCCCACCATAGTTCATATTGTATCTAGGGGGGGTGGCTTTTCCGACCATATAGTGTGTAGAAAGTGTGAGATTTGTTGGGATCTGAAGTGTTCTGTTGTGGGTAGCTCCAGCTTATTAATGCAATGCTTGAGGGAGAGAGGGCCTGCAGGAGAGAAGAAGTGCCCGATTCGGTACAGTCCCTTGTCCAGCCACCATTTCAATGCCACAATGTTCTGACCTGGGGGGAAGTCGGAGTTGATAAATAGATGGGATAGAGGTTTGCTGACTGAGGTTAGGGCTTTAGACTTGCGTAACTTGTCCCAGAGAACTAGGGAGTGGGAAAGGGTCGTGCCATTATCGGCGGACAGGATATTGGGGAAGACCACATTAAAAAAGTCTATAGTGTAGCAGGGTATTGCTTGTCTTTCAATTCGGACCCAATCTGGTTTCTCGTATCGCAAATATATGATTGAGATTTGAGCTAGTCTAGCTGCGAAATAGTTTTGAAGTAAATTGGGGAGCCCTAAGCCCCCCTTTTTTCTATGGCTATACATGGAGCCTTGTGATATCCTATAGCCTGCCTTGCCCCGAGTGAATTGTAGGATCTTGCTTTGAAAGGATTTGATGTGGCCCCTGTTGATTGGGATGGGGAGGGAGCGAAACAAGTATAGGAGTTTGGGGAGAAGAGTCATCTTTAAAGAATTTATCTTTCCTATCCAGGAGAGGTTATGGCTAGCCCATACTTTGAGTTCCGTTTCCAGTTTCCGGAACATGGGGGGTAATTGTTATTATAGAGAGATTCTATCTTGGGTGTTAAGTTGATTTCAAGGTATTTAATAGACTTGTCGTGTCATTTGAAGGGGAAGGATTTTTGGAGCAGGGATACAATTTGCGGATGGAGCGATATATTAATGGCTAGAGACTTGGAGTAATTCAATTGAAGCCCTGAGATGCTTGAAAATTCCTCTAAGGTTTGGCGTAAATTTGGTAGTGATGTGATGGGTGAGGTGAGGAATAGGAGGATGTTGTCTGCGTAAAGTCCACACTTGTGAGTTTGTGTGCCGCATGTTACTCCTTTTATGTTTGGGTTCTCCCTAATTGAGATGGCGAGGGTTTCAATTGCCAAGGCAAAGATTAGTGGAAAAAACGGGTAGCCTTGCCTGGTGCCTTTTGAAATATGGATAGGGTTCGAGTAGTGTCCCTGGAGACAGGCATGGACTGGCCATCGGGACTACCGGGAGTTTCCCGGTGGGCCGATGGCTCAGTGGGCCGGTCAGGTGCGGTCCTGGAGCTCCTCTCTGACAGGGAGTGATCGCGATTTCACTCTTGTCAGGAGGTACTGCTTCCGTCACTTGCTGGAGAGAGCATTAGGCATTATGCTCCCTCCAGCCTGCAGGGGGAGATGGACAGCCGGCAGACTTTCCAACCTCTCTCCCCTTAGCACTTGTTATCACATGACTGGAGAGAGGAACGAGAAGCTGCCTTCAAAACGGTGAGTACATGTGGGAGGGGGAGGAGAGGGAGGACTCTCTGATGTGAAGGGGACTTCTGATGGGGACTCTCTGATGTGAAGGGGACTCTGATGTGAAGGGGACTTCTGATGAGGACTCTGATGTGAAGGGGACTGCTGGTGGGGACTCTGATGTGAAGGGGACTTCTGATGGGGACTCTGATGTGAAGGGGACTTCTGATGGGGACTCTCTGATGTGAAGGGGACTGCTGGTGGGGACTCTCTGATGTGAAGGGGACTGCTGGTGGGGACTCTCTGATGTGAAGGGGACTGCTGGTGGGGACTCTCTGATGTGAAGGGGCTACTGATGGGGACTCTGATGTAAAGGGAACTTCTGATGGGGATTCTGATGTGAAGAGGACTTCTGATGGGGACTCTGATGTGAAGGGGACTTCTGATGGGGACTCTGATGTGAAGGGAACTTCTGATGGGGATTCTGATGTGAAGTGGACTGCTGGTGGGGACTCTCTGATGTCAAGGGGCTACTGATGGGGACTCTGATGTGAAGGAGACTTCTGATGTGAAGGGGACTTCTGATGGGACTCTCTGATGTAAGGGGAGCGCTGTTGGGGACATTCACAATTAAAGTGGGCCAGTCATGATGAAGTCCAGGGCCAAATTTTTGTCCTAGTCCAGCCCTGCCTGGAGACGTTCTCGCTTGGGGTTTAGAATAGAGAGATCTGATTAGCCCCATGAATCTATCTCCAAACCCCCATCTTTCCAGCAGAGTGAAGATGTATGGCCAGGATGCGGAATCAAAAGCTTTTTTAAAATCTAAAGACAGTATCATACCTTCTTGTTTGGGTCCCCCTTCGATTGAAGGATAAATATTATGTAGATTGCCCTCCTAATTTGGTCTGGGCCTTGTCTGCCTGGAATGAATCCTACTTGGTCTTTGTATACATATTTAGTTATGAAGGAAGCAAATCGATTGGCCAGGATTTTGGTTAGTATTTTAAGATCGCAGTTAATAAGAGAGATCGGCGATAGTTGCTAACTTCTTCCGGGTTTTTATCCAGTTTGGGGATCACCGCTATGAATGCAGAATAGAGCTGCAAGTCTAGTGGGTCTCCTCAGGTCTTGGTGTTGAAAAATTTGGCTAAATGCAGAGCTAAGATGTTAGCAAAGGATTTATAATAAGTATTAGACAGTCCGTCCGGACCCAGAGCAGATCCACTTTTTAGTTCCTTGGGAAGAACTTCCTCTTCTGTGAAGGGAGCTTCTAATGAGTTTTTATGATCGTGGGACAAAAGTGGGATGGGTAAATTATCTAGGAAAGTTTTGATGGCCTCAGTGTTTTTTGGAGGGGAGGCTGTGTACAGTTTCGTGTAGAAGGTCTGAAAAGCGTCTAGAATTTTCATTGGGTTAGCTGTAAGGCTGTGTCTGGGGATTCTGATTTGGGGCATTGTGTTTAGTTGTATTCTGGGGGATAATTTGGCTGCCAACATGGAGCCAATCCTATCTTTCTGTGTATAGTATTTGTTTTTACTCCATCTTATGCTATTTTATGCTTGTGCTAGTGAGGGCTAAGTTAAGTTCCAGTTTGATTTTACCTATTTGTGGTATATTATTATTCGAGGGTTTTTTTTGTGTTGGGATCTTAATACGACATACTCCCTTTCCAGTCTCTCAACTTCAGCTTTTCTTTCCCTTTTTATTTGAGTGGACATTTGTATGATTTCCCCCCTAATAAAAGCCACCCACACAGTTTCCATTAAGGTGTCTCCTGTCGTGTTAAATTTGAAGTATTCTATCAGTGACTTTTCAAGAAAGGTGACTCTGATTGGGTCCGCTAGAGGGTATTCATTCAGTCTCCAGGGTTTTAGTCCTGATTTTGGAATTGTAAGTCGTAGGCACATGCTTACTAACGCATGATCTGTGAGGATCGTGTCTCTGATTCAGTGACTGCAGGTATCGATTGTGTGTGTAATAGAATGTGGTCTATTCTGGCGAATGTGTTGTGAGGGGCCGAGTAGTGTCTGTAGTCTCTGGTAGCTGGATTCAGTTCCCTCCATATGTCGGTCAGTCCCTGAGTATGAATCAGTTTAGCTATTTTGTGGCTGGCCTTGAGGGGGCGTGTTAATTGTTGTCCCTGGGGCTTTGATCTGTCTAAGCCTTTATCAAAGGCGACGTTGGAGTCGCCTCCGATGATAACTGTCCCCTCTAACATGGGGTTAAGGATGCGGAAAAGGTGGGCAAAAAACATTGGTTGTCTTTTGTTAGGAGCATAATAAGACACTAGGGAGTACATTTGTCCCTCTAACCTGCCTTCCGTGTCTCTATAATCAGAGCTCCAGTTAAATTTGCAAGATTTTGAGAAGAGAATGGCCACTCCTTTGGTTTTATTTTTTGCGTTTGCGAGATAGAATTTAGGATACTGCCCGTGGATGAACGTAGGACTGCACTGAACCGGGAAGTGTATCTCCTGTATCATAATAACATCTAGTTTGAGGGATTTATACCCTGTTTCCCCGAAAATAAGACCTAGCGTGATTGTCAGTGATGGCTGCAATATAAGCCCTACCCCCCAAATAGGCCCTAGTTAAAGTCCTTGTAGGTCTTCTTTTCAGGGTAGGGCTTATTTTCGGGGAAACAGGGTAGGCCTTATTTGGGGGGTAGGGCTTATATTGCAGCCATCACCGACAATCACGCTAGGTCTTATTTTCGGGGAAACAGGGTAGAAGTTGAAAATTTTCTTGCGTTTCAAAGGAAGCCTTGCCTGTTGTGAGCAGCGACCCTTAAAGTGTTTGGTGTGAAGCTAAAAAGTGCTAATTTTAAAGGCTTATATGCAAGATATTGTTATAAAAAGTGTTTAGGGACCCAGGTCCTGCCCCAGGGGACATGTATCAATTCAAAATTATTTTTTAAAAACGGCTGTTTTTTCGGGAGCAGTGATTTTTTTAATGCTTAAAGTGAAACAATAAAAATTAAATATTCCTTTAAATATCGTGCCTGCGGGGTATACATAGTATGCTTGTAAAGTGGCACATTTTTCCTGTGTTTAGAACAGTACCACAGCAAAATGACATTTCCAAAGGAACAATTGTCATTTAAAACTGATCGCGGCTGTAATGAATTGTCGGGTCTTGGCAATATAGATAAAAATCATTGAAAAAAAGAGCATGGGTTCCTCCCCAGTCCATTACCAGGCCCTTTGGGGGAAGCCCTGAACCAAAATTAAAAAAAAAATTGTGTGGGGGTTCCCCTAAAATCCATACCAGGCTCTTTGTGTCTCATATGCAAATTAAGGGGAACCCTGCGTTTAATTTTAAAAAAATGGCGTAGGGGTCCCCCCCAAATCCATACCAGACCCTTCAGGTCTGGTATGGATTTTAAGGGGAACCCTGCACCAAAATGTAAAAAAAAATGGCGTAGGGGTCCCCCTCAAAATCCATACCAGACCCTTATCTGAGCACGCAACCTAGCAGGCCGCAGGAAAAGAGGGGGTGCCCCCCTCCTGAACCGTACCAGGCCACATGCCCTCAACATGGGGAGGGTGCTTTGGGGTAGCCCCCCAAAGCACCTTGTCCACATGTTGATGGGGAGAAGGACCTCATCCCCACAACCCTTGCCCGGTGGTTGTGGGGGTATGCGGGCGGGGGGCTTATCGGAATCTGGAAGCCCCCTTTAATAAGGGGACCCCAAGATCCCAGCCTCCCCTCCTGTGTGAATTGGTAATGGGGTACAAATGTACCCCTACCATTTCACAAAAAAAGTGTCAAAATGTTAAAAATCTCCTTTCCCATTCCAGCACTGTAAACAGCTCCCCCCCCCCCCCACAATACACAGGGCTGAAATCACACTCCTTTACACACAGTCTATCAGCCTTCACAAGGTGTATCTGGCTTTTATGTTGCCATTCTAACCTGTGAAATCCTTTGGTCAGAACGGCAGTGTAGTTGCAGTAGGCAGATACACTTTATGCAGATGGCTGTGTTGTAAAGGAATGTGATTTCAGCCCTGTGGAGGAGGAGCAGTATAGAGTGCTGTACTGGTAAAGAAGCTCAGAAGCGGGCATAGCATCCAGGGTGGAGGGGGTAGTCAGTGAGCTTTGGGGGGCGCAACTTAGATCTAGGGGGACAAAGCCATGTGAAACGAAATCTAGAACCTGCAGCCCCTCAGGAGGTGTTAAGGGATTTGTTTTAACAATTTCTGAAGGTTTCTCTGTCAGTGTTGGCAGGTGTTGGGGGAAGGTCACCTCCCGGAGGTGCATGTCCTTTCCCCAGTTGTCAGGGAAGTTTGGTAAGCATACATTCCTGGGTGGGGGTGGTACAGAGAATCCAGGCTAGTGACTAGAAGACACTGAGCGGTGTCTCACCTCACTAGTGACATCGGTCCCATCATGGCTACAAGGCAGCACTCTCCTCCTCTTAACTCGCTGAGCTTGGTTACCATTCCATGTTGCCAGCACACAGCACAGACACTTCCCCATCCTGGGCTGTTCTCACCCCATGCTCCTTTCCATTCATGAAATTTCTCACAGCTTCTCCCCAGCCAATGAGAACAGAGGGGTTTGGACTGTGGAAGGCAAACTGGAAGCCCAGTACTCGAGCATGGCTGTGGGGTACTAGGGCAGATCGGAGCTGGACTTTGTGAAGGATATGATAATATGACAGGGAGGCTGCAGGGGCCCCCTGGAGCAAGGGGCGGGGTTGCGATTGTGACCCCTGCAACCCCTTATGCTATGCCCATGTGTGGGGCATCTGGAAAAAACCTTGTGCAGAGAAGAAAAGGTGAGCGCTACCATCAGTCCTGTGTCATGCTAACAGTAAAGCATTCTGAGACCATTCATGTGTGGGGTTACTTCTCAGCCAAGGGAGTGGGCTCACTTACAATTTTGCCTAAGAACACAGCCATGAATAAAGAATGGTACAAAAACATCCTCCGAGAGCAACTTCTCCCAACCATCCAAGAACAGTTTGGTGAAGAACAATGCCTTTTCCAGTATGGTGGAGCCCCTTGCAAAAGTGATAACTAAGTGGCTTGGGGAACAAAACATCAAAATATTGGGTCCATGGTCAGGTAACTCCCTAGACCTTAATCCCATTGAGAACTTGTGGTCAATCTTCAAGAGGCGGGTGAACCAAAAAAAATCTCACAAATTCTTACAAACTCCAAGCATTCATTATGCAAGAATGGGCTGCCATCAGTCAGGATGTGGCCCAGAAGTTAATTGATAGCATTCCAGAGCGCATTGCAGAGGTCTTGAAAAAGAAGGGTCAACACTGCAAATATTGACTCTTTGCAAATTGTCAATAAAAGCCTTTGACACTTATGAAATGCTTGTAATTATACCTCAGTATATCATAGTAACATCTGAAAAAAGATCTAAAAACATTGAAGGAATAGACTTTGTGAAAATTAATATTTGTGTCATTCTCAAAGCTTGGCCATGGCTGTAGTAAATTGATACTACCCCCAGACCCGTAAACAGAGGTTCATACATAGCTATGGACCTGCAGCTGGAAGAATATTTGACAGGAACCTTTACAATGCACCCACCATCCACTGATCATAGTTGCAATGCTTTGCAGGCTCCAGATCATCAAAATGAATAAATACTAATTTACTTTTTCAATCAGAATAGGCATATTTATTAATTTCAATTAATTAATTATATTATTAATTAGTTAGCTATTAGGATGGACAACTGTGTGCAATACAGCGCAGCCCCGACTGATTTATAATTTCATAATTCTGATTTAAGATCGGCAAGACCCTGAAACTGAGCTCCAGCGCGGTGGCCAAGACCATACAGCAGTTTAACAGGACATGTTCCACTCAGAACAGGCCTCGCCATGGTCGACCAAAGAAATTGAGTGCACATGCTCAGCGTCATATCCAGCGGTTGTTTGGGAAATAGACATATGAGTGCTACCAGCATTGCTACAGAGGTTGAAGGGGTGGGGAGTCAGCCTGTCAGTGCTCAGACCATACGCTGCACACTGCATCAAACTGGTCTGCATGGCTGTTGTCCCAGAAGGAAGCCTCTTCTAAACATGATGCACAGGAAAGCCTGCAAACAGTTTGCTGAAGACAAGCAGACTAAGGACATGGATTACTGGATCCATGTCCTGTGGTCTGATGAGACCAAGATAAACTTATTTGGTTCAAATGATGTCAAGCGTGTGTGGCGGCAACCAGGTGAGGAGTACAAAGACAAGTGTGTCTTGCTTACAGTCAAGCATGGTGGTGGGAGTGTCATGGTCTGGGCCTGCATGAGTGCTGCCGGTACTGGGGAGCTAAAATTCATTGAGGAAACCATGAATGCCAACATATACTGTGACATACTGAGGCAGAGCATGATCCACCCCCTTCAGAGACTGGGCCACAGGGCAGTACTCCAACATGATAACGACCCCAAACACACCTTCAAGACGACCACTGCCTTGCTAAAGAAGCTAAGGGTAAAGGTGATGGACTGGCCAAGCATGTCTCCAGACCTAAACCCTACTGAGCATCTGTGGGGCATCCTCAAATGGAAGGTGGAGGAGCGCAAGGTCTCTAACATTCACCAGCTCTGCGATGTCGTCATGGAGGAGTGGAAGAGGACTGCAGTGGCAACCTGTGAAGCTCTGCAGGCTTTCTTGTGCATCATCTTTAAAAGAGGCTTCCTTCTGGGATGACAACCATGCAGACCAATTTGATGCAACGTGTGGCGTATGGTCTGAGCACTGGCACGCTGACCCCCCCACCCATTCAACCTCTGCAGCAATGCTGGCATTACTCATACATCTATTTTCCAAAGACAACCTCTGGATATGATGCTGAGCACGTGCATTCAACTTCTTTGGTCGACCATGACGAGGCCTTTTCTGAGTGGAACCTGTCCTGTTAAATTGCTGTGTGGTCTTGACCACTGTGCTGCAGCTCAGTTTCAGGGTCTTTACAATCTCAGCCTAGCCATCTTTATGTAGAGCAACAATAATTTTTTTCAGATCCTCAGAGAGTTTTTTGCCATGAGGTGGCATATTGAACTTTCAGTGACCAGTATGAGAGAGTGAGAGTGATAACACCAAATTTAACACCTGCTCCCCATTCACACCTGAGACCTTGTAACACTAACGAGTCACATGACACCCTGGAGGGAAAATGGCTAATTGGGCCCAATTTGGACGTTTTCACTTAGGGGTATACTCACTTTTGTTGTTAGCAGTTTAGACATTAATGGCTGTGTGTTGAGTTCTTTTGAGGGGACAGCTGTACACTCACTACTGTACATTGTAGCAAAGTGTCATTTCTTCAGTGTTGTCACATGAAAAGATATAATAAAATATTTACACAAATGTATGTGAGGGGTGTACTCACTTTTATGAGATACTGTATATATATATATATATATATATATATATATATATATATATATATATATATATATATATATATATATATATATATATATATATAATATTGTATAATAGTAATATGACATTGGTCAACAAAAAATGTACCCAAAACTGTTACCAAGTGGCCCTTTAATTCATTTTTAAGGGACATACATCCAGGTTAATAAATTGCTTTAATAATTAATCACATGCCTTCTATTCTGTGATAAAGCTACTTCTGGTACAGATGAAGCCTATTTTCTTCTGGAAAGCAATTTTAATATCTTTGTTTCTCATGCTGTATATTATGGGATTCATTACGGGAGTTAATACTGTATATAACATGGACACCAAGGAGTCCACGTCAGATGAGTAGGAGGCTGTTGGACGAATGTACATGAACATAATGGGCAAGAAAAATATACTGACAACTGTAAAGTGAGAGGCACAGGTAGAAAAAGTTTTCTTACGGCCACCTTTGGAACTGATTCTGAAGATTGCTAAAATAATCTTTGTGTAAGATATAACAATTACTGCAAAGCTTACCAAAATCACAACGGCACCAACGAAAGACCCAATGGCTACATTGAAGGATGTGTTGGCGCAAGCCAATTGGAGCACTGGAGGAGTGTCACAGTAGTAATGGTAGATTATATTGGGACCACAGAAAGGTAACTTTAAGGCGAGAAGGGTGGCTGTGAGTGGAGCTGCAAACCCTCCAGACCAGGCTACCATTGACAGTATTATGAGAAGTTGTCTTGTCATGATGGTTTGGTAGTGTAAGGGTGAGCATATGGCTATGTAGCGATCGTAGGCCATTATAGCCAGGAGAAAACACTCTGTTGCTGCCAAGGACAGAAAAACATACATCTGTGCAAAGCAGGCGGTGTAAGAAATATGATCCAGGTTCATCAAGAACTTAGCCAACATCTTCGGGATGGTTACCGAAGTGTAAGTCATGTCTATAAAAGACAAGTTGCTGACAAAGAAATACATTGGGGTATGGAGCTGCTGGTCAAAGATGACCAAGAAGAAGATGAAGCCATTACCAGAAAGGGTAAAGAGGTAGATACAAAGTAATACACAAGAAAGCAAAATGTGGTAATTCTGGAGGCTGGGGAATCCAAAAATTATGAATTCTGTCACATGGGTAAAAGTTGCATTGGAAGAAACTACTGATTGCAAGTAATCTTCATTGACCTAGATCATATAAAATAAAGAAAATTATTTATTTATTTATTTTAATATTTTATTGCTCAAATATTATCGGCATTATAAACAACTGTAACAAATGAGTTTTGGGGGAAAAGGCATCCCCCTTGTTTAGGGCTTGGGCACCGTTTGCCAGAGTTACAGTATCGAGAGAGATAAAACCTCCTGGATGGATATCTTAAACTAAAATACTGACAAATCTGGTTACTTTTGCTCCTCATAAATCCCAGGATTTAGACGTCTATCCAGTAGCATGGTATCGGACATATAAAGACCTTTTTGTTCCCTGCTTGCAGGTCTTTAAATCTTTTAAACAGGAGGGTAAATTACCATTATCTATGGGGGAAGCCCTTATTGTATAACTCCCTAAACCCGGGAAAGATCCCCTAGACTGTAAATCATATCAACCTATTTCACTTATTGATAGGATGTTAAAATATTAGCAAAAGTGTTGGCCAGAAGTCTGCAGACAGTGATTTCTTAACTAGTTGGATTTGATAAAACTGGTTTTATGCCAGGTAGGTGCTCAAATCAATCTTCGAAGGCTGTTTTTTAATGTGCAACTTACCCATGATAAGTCCGGGGGTAGAGTGATTGCATCATTGGATACAAAAAAAGCCTTCGATTCAGTTGAATGGACATACCTTTTTCCATTATTGGCCAAATTCGGTTTCGGTCCTACATTTATTTCATGGGTACAGCTTCTTTATGGTAATCCTATGGCTTGACTTAGGGTTAATGGACTTATTTCTGAACCTGTTCCAATATATTGGGGAACTAGGCAGTGTTGCCCTTTATCCCCTCTCCTGTTTGCACTGGCCATTGGCTGCAAAACTGAGAATTGTTGTGGTCCAGGGCCTTCACATTGGGAAGTTTGAAGAATGTGTATCACTATATGCAGATGATATGCTGTTTTACCTGAATGATCCAGGTTCTTCGCTGTCTGCGGCTTTCTCTCTTATACAGGAATTTGGGAACTTCTTGGGTTTTCCGTATAAATTGGATGAAATCAACATTATTCCCCTTAGACAGACAGCCAACTTTGAGAACACCTCCTATGTGGCCGATCTCGATATCAGAAGCATTTAAATGTCTGGGAATCAATAAACAGCTTCATTTGGAGTCTTTTTAGGACAGTTATAACGGCTTTTAAGGAAAAAGCACAGAAATGCAAAGACCTAACATTGTTAGGTAGAATAAACTTGTTCAAGATGATTTTCTTGCTGAAGTTCCTCTATATTGTTTCAAATGCCCCAATATATATTCCTAAAAAAATCTTCCCGTATATCAACTCTTTGCTTAGTTCCTTTTTATGGGGGGGGGGGGGGGCAAAGTACCTAGAGTGTCTTTGGAAATTTTGCAACCAGGGGTGGACTGACCATTCGGGCACTCGGGCACTGCCCGAGAGCCCCATGCCACTAAGGGGCCCCAATAGGGTTGCCAACCTCAATAAAACCAGGGACAGTATGTAAAAATCTGTGTTTTTCAAAAAATCCCAAGATTGTAGCTGCCCCGCCTCTCCAGTACCTTTTCAGTGTGTGTACGTGTATTCTGTGTGTGTATACTGTGTGTGTATATTGTGTGTCTGTGTGTGCATACTGTATGTGTGTGTGTGTGTGTGTGTATACTGTGTGGCCCCATAATCTATTGCCTGGGGGCCCCATAATCTCCTATTGCCTGGGGGCCCCATAATCTCTTATTGCCCGGGGGCCCCATGAGTTGTCAGTCCGCCCCTGTTTGCAACTTCCAGTTTGTAGAGGTGGTTTAGCACTGCCCGGTCTCCGTGTGTATTACTTTGTCTCACAGTTGGTACATATGCACTGGCGAATGTTTCCTCCTTTGAATAATGCGGCCACAGAGCTAGAAGCGGTAGCCACCACCTCCTATGAAACACTTTTACATTTTCCTTATAGAGGAGAGGTTCCCACTCCTGAGGGTATGACTATGTTGCAGTTATCGAAGAGGATTGTTACAATATCCTCTAAACAGATTTCAGATACCCCTATATGCCTTTTAACAAATGCTCCTCTGTGGCACACTTCTAATTTGGGTGAATTGCTCAGGTTGGAGGAGGGCTGTAGATGGACATATTATTGCACAAAATATGTGCATCATTTATATAAAGGTGGAGAATTCAAATCCTTTGAGCGATTGCAGGCTGAGTGAGGTGTACCCCGTTCCTGATACTTTCATTATGTCTAACTCAAACATGCTGCAATGATGCAATATGGTCTGCAAGGGGTTTTCTTCTCTAATACTTAATAGGAAACTCTTTTGTTACAACCAGATAATGAACAAAAAATTCTGTCTACTACTCCGCGTTAACTCTTGCTGGCCACAGACATTGTCATCGTACACGAGACAGATGGTTAGCAATTTTGCCAGATTTCACAGAGGAATTATGGGTAGAAGTCCATAATATGTATATAGATACAGTTATTTCAACTAAAGCCAAAATGATACCATTGCGGTACTTGCACCAAATGTACTTTATAGCACAGCACTTATTCAAAATGGGGAAACGTGATAATGCACTTTGTCATAAAGGTCAGGCCTCTGCAGAGTCTTTCTTACATATGGTACGGGAATGTAACAAAGTTCACCTATTATGATTGCAGTGCACTGAATTTCTGGCAGATACCTCCTTTGCTTTTCCAAATATACGTAGTCCTCTGTTGTGTCTTCTGGGGGCGTTTGAGAATGACATCATGGATGACATCAAGGATAATCCTTTTTACATCGCCTATTCTTTTATGTCTGGAAATTGATAGCGTTGAATTGGACACATACAGACATCCTTAAATTGTCTACTTGGAAAAAACTGGTTAATTCAGATATCCCTTTATATACACTATATTGTCAAAAGTATGCCTTTACACGCACATGAACTTTAATGACATTCCCGTCTTAGTCCGTAGGGTTCAATATTGAGTTGGCCCACCCTTTGCAGCTATAACAGCTTCAACTCTTCTTGGAAGGCCGTCCACAAGATTTAGGAGTGTGCCTATGGGAATGTTTGACCATTCTTCCAGAAGCGCATTTTTGAGACTGGGATGCCATTAAAGTTCATGTGCGTGTAAAGGCAGGTGTCCCAATACCTTTGACAATATAGTGTAGGATGACATATGAGGCTAGAGGTGTGCCGACATTTTTTTTACAAAAATATGGTCCAGATGTAGTGATTTGTATGAAACTGTGGCTGAGAGCCCCTAAAGCAATACGCTGATGATATTTGTATATTAGAACAGTGGTGATATGAATGGTTTGAGGACTGAGATGGACATTAATTCACTCATGTTTGTTTTCTTTTTTTGCTTTTTTTTAATTGATAGAATTGCTTTGTGCGGATTTTTGTATCTTTGCACTGACAGAAATAATATTTAAAAAATAAAAACAACAACCAGTGCTATATGTAATGGAGACAGTTTCAGTATACAGTTCCTTGCAAAAGTATTCACCTCCTTTTGTTGCCTCACAACCTGTAATTAACATGGATTGTTTGAGGATTTGCATCATTTAATTTACAGAACATGCCCACAACTTTGAAGAGGTTTTTTTTTAATTTTTTATTGTGAAGCAAACAACAAATAGGACAAAATAGTCAATGTGCATAACTATTCACCCCCCTAAAGTCAATACTTTGTAGAACCACCTTTTGCGGCTATCACAGCTCCAAGTCGCTTTGGATAAGTCTCTATGAGCTTGCCACATCTTACCACTGGGATTTTTGCCCATTCCTCCTTGCAAAACTGCTCCAGCTCCTTCAAGTTGGATGGTTTGCGCTTGTCAACAGCAATCTTTAAGTCTGACCACAGATTTTCTATTGGATTGAGGTCTGGGCTTTGACTAGGCCATTCTAACACATTTACGTTTCCCCTTAAACCACTCAAGTGTTGCTTTAGCAGTGTGTTTGGGGTCATTTTCCTGCTGGAAGGTGAACCCATCCAACTTCAAATCACACACAGAGTGGTACAGGTTTTGCTCAAGAATATCCCTGTATTTAGCATCACCCATCTTTCCTTCAACTATGACCAGTTTCCCAGTCCTGACTGCTGATAAACATCCCCACAGCATGATGCTGCCACCACCATGTTTCACTGATGGTGTTCTTTGGGTGATGTGATGTGCTGGGTTTGTGCCAGACATAGCGTTTTCTTTGATGGGGAAAAAGTTCTATTTTAGTCTCATCAGACCAGAGCACCTTCCTCCATACATTTTGGGAGTCTCCTACATGCCTTTTCGAAAACTCAAAACGTGCCATTTTGTTTTTTGCTGAAAGTAATGTCTTTCTTCTGGCCACTCTGCCATAAAGCCTAACTCTATGGAGCGTACGGCTTATTGTCGTCCTATGTACAGATACTCCAGTCTCTGCTGTGGAACTCTGCAGCTCCTCCAGGGTTACCTTAGGTCTCTGTGCTCCTCTCTGATTAATGCCCTTCTTGCCCGGTCTGTGAGTTTTGGTGTGCGGCCATCTCTTGGCAGGTTTGCTGTTGTGCCATGTTCTTTCCATTTGGTTATTATAGATTTGATGGTGCTCCTAGGGTTTATCAAAGATTTGAATATTTTTTTATAACCTAACCCTGACTTGTACTTCTCAACAACATTGTCCCTTACTTGTTTGGAGAGTTCCTTGGTCTTCATGGCAGTGTTTGGTTAGTGGTGCCTCTTGCTTAGGTGTTGCAGCCTCTGGGGGCCTTTCAAAAAGGTGTGTTTATGTAATGACAGATCGTGTGACACTTAGATTGCACACAGGTGGACATCATTTCACTAATTATGTGACTTCTGAAGGTAATTGGTTGCACCAGAGCTTTTTATGCGCTTCATAACAAAGGGGGTGAATACATACGCACATGCCAATTATCAGTTTTTTATTTCTGAAAAATAGTTTTATGTATATATTTTTCTAAGTTTACTTCACCAACTTAGACTATTGTGTTCTGATCCATCGCATATAATTCAGATTAAAAAAACATTGAACTAAAAGCTGTAATTTAGCAAAATAGGTAAAAAGCCAAGGGGGGTGAATACTTTTGCAAGGCACTGTATGGTACTTGATTTGAACATATTTTATTCCTTTACTTGTGTATTTTTAAAAAATTTTATTTCTACCAGGAGTACCTTGTCCAACTGTATTTTACGCTACAGGATGTGTGATTCGTAATGTATATGGCTTTTGATCTGTGATATGCTTTATATGTATGCAGTTTTGTGATATGCATATTGTTCAATGAACCTTGCTTACATACTGTATAGCAATAAATCTTAAAAAAAAACCAAAAAAAACGGACACATGTGCAGAGCTCAGCGTCACTACAAAAAATATTGGATAATTTTACTTCTGTTTAAAAAATTGTATATACATTCAGTATACTATAGTTGCTATACCAGCTTTTCTCAAATTTTAAAATTGACAAAACATAACCTTATCCTTGCACAAAAAAATGTTTGGTGCTAAAGTTGAGCTAGTGGTAAAATAGAATGTGTAAAAAGATAAATAGTGGGTAATGCTATTGCTGTTAAAAAAGTGTATGTGTATACTATATATACTCCTAATGCATGTAACTAGAAGAAAATTATTATTTTTTTTAACAAAATTGGCTCATGCTTTCATTTTTCTACCCTACACTTTGTGCTTCATATACTATAGTTTCTTGTAGTATCTTTTGTTTTATATCTTTGCTTTGCAACTTAAAACAAACAAAGAAAGAAACGTTATGTTTTCATAATAACCCGCCACATAATCTATTTTAAGGATAATATTGTACAATAGGATGTTGTAGAACAATTTATTTTTAGTTCAGAATGTTATTTTTCATAAACACAAACATTTTAACAAAATATGCCGTTCATCAAACTTACCTTCCATAGATCAGCTCCCATAGCAAGTAATGCAAGAAAACTTTTGGCAGGAATTAAAAATGGTAATAATTTGATCTTCTTAAAAAATTATTGAAAAAAACTGAATTTTGCACTTTTGGTTTAAATGTTTTTTAATGATTGGCTAAATATGTGTAGCATAGCTTTTCCTTCCCTTTGGCCTACTGGTATACAAACCATGGTGTGATTTGTTTTCTATTTAAACCCATGGTTATAAAACAAACAGGGGGTCTAATGCCAGTTATAATTCTCTCAGGAATGATTAACTAATGTTGCCTTTGAAGTTGTTGTTGTTGTTATAATTAATTGAATTCAAAATAACTCTGCTTTGCCCTGTAGGGACTAATCAATTTGTTTCATGGTTAATTGACAAAACAAACTAGCCATAGACATAAGTGCCCAAACAAAATGTATGTATTTATTATTTTTGTAATTATTTATTTATATTTAATCTTAATGTTTATTTATTCTTATTTTAATTAACCTTTAAAGCATTATTTTGTTAAAGGATCTATTCATTGATGATCATAATTTCTTAATATGTATATATAATTTTCTTTCTTTATTATTTTCAGAATAAAATAAATAAAAAAAAAGTATTTTATTGTATTTTATTTATTTGTTCATCAATCTTATCTTTAAATACTTATACAATGTTGCAAAATAATATTTTATTGTTTTGCAACCTTTTATAAGTATTTGAATACAAGATTAATAAACAAATAAATAAAATAAAAGACTTTTTATTTATTTTTTTTATTCTGAAAATAATAAAGAAAGAAAGAGAGAGGAGACCTGCACAGCATCAGTGATTTGCTGATCGCTGGTGCAATGCTTTACGCGCTCCTGCAACAAAAAAATAGTAAATGCACATTTTTTTACCTGCAAAAATCTGCATTTATTATTTTTATTTAAAAAGTGAATGTGAGGGAACCCTCCCAGCACCCAGCTTTGGTTCTTCTGTCAGTATACTGCTTCCTCCAGTCTGGACATAGATACCAGATATTATAGCCGCAGCATACAAGACTAGCCGACAAATAGCTTGTATGAGATCTGGAACTGGAAACTCAGACACATACTTTATACCCCACAGAAGAACAGCCCTCTCCTGATCATTTTACAAACTGTAACCAGAAACATAATAAACATGCGCTAATAAACTAGTCACTTAAACCAGCCTAGGTGACCCAATGCCCACCCAGACAATGTTGTGATTAACTACTTCACATATACTGTGGCAGGGCGGCGTGAAACAACGTACCGGTACATTGTTTGTGCTCCCTGGACACAGCGGGAGCTAATCAGTGGGTTCCTGCGGCCGCGATGGCCGCTGGCCACCCGCGATCGTTCGGGAGAATGACAGAACGATTTAAACAAGGCAGACCGTCGTTCTGTCATAGGGAAAGAGAGAGATCTGTGATTCCTTCTAATCAGGAACACCGATCTCTCTCTTTGTCTAGTGTCAGCATAAGAAAGCACATATAGGGAACACATTTAACCCCTTGATTGCCTCCGATGTTAACCCCTTCCCTGCCAGGGTCATTTATACAGTGTCAGTGCATTTTTTTAGCACTGTATTGGTGTCACTGGTCCCCAAAAAGTGTCACTTAGTGTCCAATTTGTCCATCGCAATGTCGCAGTTGCACTAAAAATCGCTGATCGCCGCCATTACTAATGAAAAAAAAAGTTTTGAAATCTTTTCCATGGATTGTAGACGCAATAACTTTTGCGCAAACCAATCAATATATTAACAAGGGGGCCCCCAGATCCCGTCCCCCCACCTAAGTGAATGGGTATCGGGTACATCGTACCCCTACCCATTCACCCCAAAAAGCAGTGAAATGTTAAAAAAAACAAGAGCCGGTTTTTGACAAGTTCTTTATTAAAAAAGAAACCCTGAGCCGTCTTCTCCCGGAGTTGCCTTCTCCCGGTGCCGTGTTCTCCCAGAGCTGTGTTCTCCAGGTGCCGTCTTCTCCCAGTGCTGACCCGCAGACCCCGACAACCACAGCCCAGGGTTGTCGGGAGGAGGCCCTTGTCCACATCAACATGGGGGCAAGGTGCTTTGGGGTGGGAATGCACAAAGCCCCACCTGCCCAAAAGCACCCACCCCCCGAAATTATTTTTTTTCATTCAGCTGTCAAGTAGGAAACCCCGCTTAACAACTGATGACGCATCGGTTGTTAAGGATGTGATGGCCGGCTTCCCAGCCCCCTCCTTAGTAACAAGTTATATACAGTGTTTTAAACAGAAAAATAAAAACTACAAAACACATAAAAAATCGCATCACAAACACAACACTTGCATTTCTGGTGCGATTCCATTGAAGTAGATTACACGCAAAACGTGGAAAAAAAGTACCCAACCCTTTCCAAAAAACCACCGGCCGCAAAATTCATAGATATGAATGTGTACCATAGGAAACCATGTTAAATGGACTGTAGTGCATTTCTGCAAAATGCACTAAAAATGCATGGATGTGAACCTAGGGTAAGGGGGTAAATCCTTCCGGGGCAATAGGTCAGACAATAGGTGACCCAATTAACAATGGGACAGACATGATTAGCAGAAAACACATAACACCTTAATAATCAGACAATAGCAGGAGACCACCAGCAACAGACTGTCCATCTCCTACACTGGAGTATATGAAATAGAGATCAATATAAATGTAAATCAGTGTTTGGAAGAATTTAAGTTTGTTCCCTTTCAGGTACCAGTGGAGTGCTGGAATAGGTTGGTGGTCCTAACTTGAGGTTTATTGGATTCTGCATTCTTCAATAGGACATTTTGGATTAGACTGCCCGGAAACCTATGTCGGTACTTCTGCTGTCTGGGATTGGGAGTGGGTACGGTGGGCTTGTTAAGAATGTTAAGAATGTCAGAGTTGTGCCCTACACAAAGTACCTGCAGAACACACCATTTCTTTAGCTCTATGGTTCAGCTGTTTGACTAGCAATGGACTTCTTGACAGTAGCTGGGACATCATTAGGGTTCCGTTATGCCCTAGTGTTCATGGGCCATTTCTTCAAGTATGCCATAGTGGTTCCTACCCATGATTAAACAGCAATTACCTTGGCCACACTGTTCTGGACCTATGTTGTAGATCCATATGGTTTCCCAAAAAGAATCCTGTCCCTTAAGTGCCCTAATTTGCAGTCCCAAGTCTTCTCTGAACTGTGTCAACTGAGTGGATTTCGCAAGTTGCACACCACTCCATACCACCCTCAGGGATGGGGAGGAGAGTTGGAGTAATAACAAAAGCGATGAAAGTGAGAGGCACACAGGGCACATGTCTCTTTTACCCCACTCTTGTCCAGGCCCGCATGACCCGAGATGGGAAGAGGTTATAGCTGTCTTCATTCCCAACATTAGATCTATTATGGCATGCAAAAGAAAACTCAACTGAATGATCATTTATTGAAAGCAATTGTAATTTTCACTGCAATTCCAATTATAATTTGGATCAATTGGAAATAAAGAAGTAAAAATAGAGCTTGACAAACTGAAATAAAAAAATAGTTCCAAATATGATTAAAAAAATATTCTGACTGAACCGAAAAATTGTGCTGCTGACCACAATTGAGAATCCCCTAACCCCCGTTTCTGGCTACTTTCTACAATTTATTTAGATTAAGTATAACATTTGCTTGCTCTATTCCAGTGTTTCTCAACCTCAGTCCTCAAGTACCCCCAACAGGCCATGTTTGCAGGTTTTCCTTTATCTTTCACAGGTGCTTTAAATCAGAGTCAATGGCTTGGTATTTTGGGCAGCTATTTTGGTCAGCTATTTTGGACAGCTATTTTATCTAAGAGAAATTCCCAAAACATGATCTGTTGGGGGTACTTGAGGACTGAGGTTGAGAACCACTACTCTATTCTACCTTCAAAATACATAAAGCCTAAGTTAATACTAGGTAGTGTCTGTCCCTACCATAGCCCAAGCCTGGATTTAAATCTCTGCACGATCCACTGGAGCAGGGGTCTCCAAACTATGGCCCCCCAGTTGTTCAGGAACTACAATCCCCATTCTGCCTAGTCATGCCTATGAATGTCAGAGTTTTACAATGCCTCATGGGATGTGTAGTTCCGCAACAGCTGGAGGGCCGTAGTTTGGAGATCCCTGCACTAGACTAGAGGGACGCATAATGTGTGAAATCCAATAATGTTATCTAAACTCCCCTAAATTTGTAGTCTTAGATTTGTACTTTTATTGGATTTTAAAATGATAGGACTTATCATTATACTATATGCGGCTGTATGTTATGCCTTCTTAGGAATTTGGAACAGATCTAGAGATGTGTATTTTTATTTTCAATAAAAAAAATATTGAAACAGAAAAAATTTAATTAACTTTAAGTGTAGCACTCTCCTGATCCCAAAGACTTGGTGTAGTCCTCAGGCAATAGTGGGGCAATGTGTGGAGATGGGTGGCAGTCATTTTTAGATACAAAACAAAATGAGTTTGTTGACTCTTAGTCGAAACACCAGGGATAGAATGTATGTACAAAGATGGCTTTTTCTTAATAAGAGCCCTTTCACACTGAGGCGCTTGAAAAATGCATTAAAAATGCATAGCCCTATTGCGGCGTTTTAGCCGTGTTTTTAAGGCATTTTAGCAGAGCTTTTGAAGCATTGCCATTAGCTAACAACCCCACCCCCTACACCACTTCCTGTGCACTTAATTACCCTAACCCTAATCCCAGTCCCACTAGTCCCAATCCCATAACCCTACCCTTAATCCCAGTCCCACTAGTCCCAATCCCCCAACCCTAATCCCAGTTCAACTAGTTCCAATCCCCAACCCTAACCCTAATCCCAGTCCCACTATTCCCAATCTCATAACCCTAATCCCAGTCCCACTAGTCCCAATCCCCTAACCCTAATAACAGTCCCACTAGTCCCAATCCCCCAACCCTAATCCCAGTGCCACTAGTCCCAATCCCCTTACCCTAATCCCAGTCCCACTAGTCCCAGTCCCCCATTCCCAACCCTAATCCTAGTCCCACTAGTCCCAATCTCCCAACCCTTTTATATTTATATTCATATTTTCATATATACTCAAATGTTTGTTGTATCTACAAATGAAGGAGGTTTTTGTCGTCTCATCGCCACCTTATTTGGCCTTTGCTTTTTGGGCTAACTCAAGATGGTGTTATGAGATTCATTATTGTTTTTGATTGATTGTTTTTCATGTATAATTTTTTGACTTACTGCTCAACTATATCTTTTGATGGTATCGGGGCCACCCAGCAGTAATTCATTTTAGCTCGCATTTACTGCATTCCTCATGCACTCTGGGTTACCCGATGTGGGGGTGGGGTGTCCCGTCCCTGGGATTTTCCCATTGGGAAGGGTATTTACACTCTTTGTCCTGTCCCTACCCGGCACAGGGGGGCCATGGTGATTCCCTTTTCACCGCAGCATTTTTACCTTAATGCTCGAGATTCCTCTTGAGTTGGGCCCCCTGTGTTGATGGCTACTAGTCCTGGCCTCCATTTCCCCCTTTCCCCCCTCTCCAGTTTGGGGTGGATCGGGGGGATGGCCCTTATGGTGTTACAGGTTTTTGGTTGCAATCCCGGTTTTCCAACTTCCACCCCCTCCATGTCTCCCACCAGCGTGGATTCACTATCCCCGTTGGTGGCTCCATGGGCACAATTTCCATCAATGGGGTGGGGGGATTCCCTCCTGCGATGTGGACGTCGCGTCAATATGGCTCGGTGACTCCTCACTGCAGAGTTTCCAACTATGGGCACGGCCCCTTTCCATCATTGCGGCCGACCCATACAGCCCGTTGTGCATCCCTGCGACGCACGCCACCGCGGCGCGCATGCGCCCCTGGCGGCGTCCGTTGCCTTGGGAACACGCAGCGTGACGATGCTGGATTCTCCTGTCAGTGGTGCGCCGCTGACAGGAGACCATCCCTGCCCACACTATATAAAAGGACGCCAAGGACGACATACGGCGTCACTCCTTCCCTCGGCATTACCGAGGGCTCTCAGGGTGTACAGACCGTTCTGGAGGTTACAGACCTATATATCTTTTGTTGCAAGTAAGTCTTTCTCTTATATTTCATTACTAGCTCAGAGGAAGGGGGGACTTTTTCACTTAGGAACCCCCCCCCTCTTGCTTCCTAACCAGATCCATCCTTTTACCCTGTTATATACAGACATCCATTCTTTGATACTGGCACGCCTGCATTTGGATCGTAATTTACATATCCAGCCTTCCTGTAGTGGAATTTGGACACTGTTTATTCCTAGAGAACCGGGACCTCTCGCGCTAACATGGGAGTTTTCATTAACCCTTGAAGTGCATTAGGAGGATGTGAGTAGACTGTGAGCCGCATTATGCGAGATACCTACATAACTTATACAGCTTATAATATTGTTATTTTTCCAATGTAGAACCGACATCCTTCATGTAACACACGTTCCCTCTCTTGGCAGAAAATTACATCATCAAAAAACTGAGTTTTCTTGCAAGTGCGCAAATGCTTCACCAATTTTGATGTTCTCTTTTTCTTCCAAGTTCATTCAATGATGCCGAAAATTAGCTGTTTCTATTTCTCCTGAAAGCTTGACTGAATAGTCAATGTTTGTGCTTGTATTCCCTCTCGGCAAGCGGAAGGAGAAATAATTAAAAAATGTTCGATATTCAGACAAAATTAAGCTGGCAAAGGCTCGCCAATGTAATAATTATCATTTTTACGGTAATAATAACGATATTTCAATAATTCATATTGATGAGGAAGTTCCAAGAAAGTCTGTTCAGTTCTTGTGTAAAAACTCAAAAATTGATTTAATAATAGAAATAGCAAAATATTACAAAAACAATATCAAAGTATAGAATGTCATTAATAAATGTATAATATTCTTAAGATGAAGATTGAATCAGATGTGTCTGTGTGTAAATGTAGCAGCAATGTCTTGTGATACGTGAGTGTAGATGTCCTTGTGGAGTGAATGTCTGCAGTAGAATCTGCCTGTCTGCGTTACTAGCTTTCTACTCCTAAAATCAGCCCAGGAAAATATCCCCACCTTTCTAAAAAGGGTTGGTTTGTCTTAAAAGTTCTTAATTCACTTGTAGTCCTATAGAAAATCGCGGGCTTTCCTGTAACATATCTTTCCTCCCACCTATCTCGCAAGGGTGGGGGTCAACATTCCTAAAGTGTGGGCCAAGAGGAGCTTATATGTAAAACCATTTTAAACATATACAATATAACATCTAAATCAAATACTACATATTCCTTCTCATCTGTGATGGGGGAGGTGAAACTCAACTCAAGATTCCTAATTACAAACACGTTTAGTTCTCCATAAGAATGTTTATGAAGCTTATAACGTATAAAGTCTTATATAATAATTTCACTTTTTCCATACATAGAAGAGATATAAATATATATATATTTATATATACAATTAAATTATTCTGTAATAAGGAGAGCCGGCAAAACTGTAATCCTTGAAGTGTCGTTTATTGGTACAACAGAGTGACAATAAAACAATAAAGCTGACGCGTTTCGGCAGTAGCCTTAGTCGTAGCTAGTTTGAAACAGATATGGCAAAATATATATATATACTCACATACACACATGCAAACTTCATCCCTACAAAATTGGCCTTGTCACAGAAAATTAACATATTTAAATGATACCACCAATTATTCAAGTGGTTAGTGACTACACCTGTTTTTAGCCAGCATGAGAAGAGGGAGAGGAAAGAAAGGCAATATAAAAAGTTATTTTGTTGAGCCAAAAAGAAGTGTGTAGCAAAATGCTACATGAGATATTAGGATCTTATTACTCCAAGGGAGAAATATATTCCTTAAAAGAAGGGAAAATGTTCAAAATGTTCAAATAAAATACTTTGTGGTAACAACAAAATCTAAAGTCAAGATTAATGGCAGGATCAAAAGAAGGGACAAGTACGCAGTCAACAGCAAATATAGTCTGTTGATATCTTCCCAAACATATGTTTTGGTTGGAGAAAAGTTAAGGCTTCTGAATGGACACTGTCTTAGTCTTCAGTGAAAAATTCTGAGGATTTTTACTTTTATGTCCTTTAGTTTCAGACTGTAGATGAGTGGATTTAGGAGTGGAGGAGATGCAACAACTTGCACTGACATGATTGTTCTCAGTTCATAATTTAAGCTTTCGGGTATGAATCGATATATCAGGAGCTCAAAATTGGCAGTGTAGATAGTAACAGTTATTAAGTGAAGAGTGCAGGTTTATCAAAAACAAACAGTTAGCGCAAAAAACTTCACAGGAACTAAAGCCGCTGAACACTTAAGGCAAATATATAAGTCCTTTCAAGATATACAGTAACAGATGAAGCTGAAGGGAAAATTTAACAACTATAAATAATGATAAATGTCCATATAAATTCATGTGCGGAAAAATATAAATGTAGTAGGGAAGCCGGAAACATCAACGGTGGTAAAGGGTGCTTCATGCAAAATCTGAAGTGCTCCTTAATCCGTGCTCACACCATTTGCTAGTCAAACTGCTCACCTTGTTACATAGACCCCTGAGCTAACAGGAAGGTCACACAGGCATTCACCACCAATGGTGGTCGGGGTTAAATCTTGAATGGAAAGCCGGACACCTCTTTCATTTAATAGCTTAAACGTTTTCATCCGTAATCACATGAAATATAAAAGAATAATATAGTGCTCTCTGTATAGCTAAAACTTGGTGGCTGCAGTGACGTCTAAGGGATAATCCCGCACGCGTATCGCCCAGCAGGACTTCCTCAGCAGTAATGGGGTCCCATATGTCTGGTTAGTTATTTATAACAAGCCCCTTATCTAACACATCTGTTGTAAATAAAGCTCCGAGCGGTAACTGCCCAATCGGAACGCACCGATTGCAGGTTTGCAAAGCTTTTGCTCTAAAGCCCTTTGATGACCTTATACAGGCTCTTAGGATCTGGATGTAGGAGATAATGATCAGCATCGGCATAGGACCTATAAATGTTAACCTGATAAAAAAGTCCAAACACGTTATTTATAGTAACGTCAATGCAAGACAGCCTTACCACTGACCAATTGTCACAGTAGACCTTTAGTATGATTGTGTCACATATGGAAAGCCTGATAGTCAACACCAAATGTATACCGACCAGGATAATTGTGTAAAACCAGGCCAAAGCCACCAGCTTGAAGACCACAAATAAAGATATTATGCTGTGGTATCTCAGAGGGTGGCAAATGCTCACATAGCGATCATACGCCATGATGACAAGGATGGTCATTTCACACCCCACGTATGTGTGGATGCAAAATACTTGCGTCAAACATCCAGTATAAGTAATGGTGTTAATGTGGTTGACCAAATTGAAGATCAAACTGGGAAAGAAAGAGGTGCTGCCATAGAGGCCATTAATGCACAGTACACAAACAAAGATATACATGGGCTCCTGTAGACTCTTGTGTAACAAAACCACTGAGATAACGGCAACATTGAACATAATAACACTGATATAAACTAGTAGACCCAATGCACTGTAGAGGTACCGGAGTGAACCCATTTCTCTGAAGCCAAGTGTCAGCAACAATTGGTGGGAAGATGTATCATTCTGCATGGGTCTTACTGGTTGTTCAGTTTCCCTCTATATACAAGACGTATGTTATCAATATTAGCCAACAATCTGATTATTAAAGGTTTTGTCCATCCAAAGTCAGTCAAACATAGTTTTAAAGGCCCCTGTTTAAGTGAAAACAGGGGCCTTCAAAGGGTACAGACCAAAATAAGCAATATTGAGGACTTCAGTTACACGGAAAGACTGAACTTTAATTTTTTTTACACTTGAGAAAAGGTGAACTATAATGGTTTAGATCAGGGGTAGGCAACCTTTGAAAGGTGGAGATCTACCTAAATATAACTGTAAAAATATAAACTTAGCCTACCTAAAAAGTGGGCAGTGTCAATCAGTAGAGCATTGGACAGTGTCAGTAGGCTTTGAATGGTGTGTGGACAGTGTCAGTAGGGCAGAGGATGGTGTCAGTAGAGCAGTGGATGTGTCAGCATGGCAGTGGATGGTGTCAGCAGGGCGGTGCATGGTGTGTGGACGGAGTCAGTAAGGCAGTAGACAGTGTGAGTAGGGCAGAGGATGGTGTCAGTAGAGCAGTGAACTTTGTCAGTAGGGCAGATGCTGGAGTCAGCAGGGCAGTGGTTGTTGTCAAAAGGACAGTTGATGTTCTTATTTGTTTTTTATTTTTTTAGCATTTTTAAAAAAATTTTCATTAGTTAATTTTTTAATTTTTTTTTTTTTTAATTTTGTTTAGGAGCCATATTGGTGGTTTTGGTGAAATATCAGGGGTCTAAACCCCTGATGTCTCATGTTTGAGCAGAGAAGGGGACTGAACAGAGATTCCCAAGTCCCTTTCTCTGCACCCTCAGCTGCACTGGACAGTGAATGAATGGGAAATACTCTGTGCTGCGTGACTCCCTATTCATTCACAAACTGAAGCATAGTAAAGTTTACTGTGCTTCAGTTATTAATGGAAGTTGACTGATCACTGACTGTGTTCATTCATAAAAGGAAGGGGTTGGTAAACGGCACAATTACCGACCCCTTTTCCACTCTCCAGCCTCAAACAGGAGCACACAGGAGCCGGACAATACCAGCAAAAGGAACCTGGAAAGGAGGGGCAGTGGGGGTTGTGTTTAGTGGAACCGATGGATGTGTTTCCTCCCTGCAGAAGCTTAATGCCGATGGGAGAGAAAGAGAAGCAGGCATTGTCGGCACATAACAGCTATCAAAGGGTACAAGGCACATAATATACTTAAGGCAGAATTGAATCCAGTCTGGAGACTGGAAGCTTCAAAGAGATTTGAGTGGGAGAAGCCTCTACCCCTGTCCCCATTCTTGCCATGAATTTATATGTGTAATTTATGTCCCTAGAACACCTGATGGTGCTCCTTGGATGTTGGGCCTCTCTTTGTGGCCAGGCTGTGAAAGTCTCACACATGTGGTATCGCCATACTCAGAAGTAGCAAAATGTATTTTGAGGTATAATTCTTGCCATGTCCATGCTGTGTTTTAGAAATATCTTTTACAACTTTGTGTAAAAAAATTCAGTTTCCATTTTCTTTCCACATTTTCCAAAAACTTGTGGAGAAAAAATACATGTTCAAAACACTCATTATGCCTCATAGAATATATGTGGGGTGTTTGCTTTCCAAAATGGGGTCATTTGTGTGAGTTTACATTGTCCTGGTGGTCCAAGGCCTTCAAAAATGTGATAGGTAGTCAGGAAATTAAATGTATAATTTATGCCCCTAGAACACCTGAAAGTGCTACTTGGATGGTGGGCCTCTATATGTGGCTAGGCTGTGTAAAAGTCTCATACATGTGGTATCACCATACTCAGGAGTAGCAGAATGTATTTTTGGGGTGTAATTTTTGCTATGTACATTCTATTTGTTAGAAATATCTTATAAATTGACAACTTTGTGTAAAAAAAATATGTTTTCATTTAAATAATGACTCGTTCAAAATACTCATTATGCCTATAGAACATTCGTTGGGGTGTTTGCTTTCCAAAATGGGGTCATTTTAATTTTCTTTCCACATTTTTCAAAAACTTGTGGAAAAAAGGACATTTTCAAAAGACTCATTATGCCTCATAAAATTTACACTCACCAGGCACTTTATTAGGTACCTGTTCAATTGCTTGGTAACACAAATTGTTAATCAGCCAATCACATGGCAGCAACTCAATGCATTTAGGCATCTAGATGTGGTGAAGACGACTCGCTGAACTTCAAACCGAGCAACAGAATGGGAAAGAAAGGGGATTTAAGTGACTTTGAACATGGCATGGTTGTTGGTACCGGACGGGCTGGTCGGAGTATTTCAAAAACTGCTGATCTACTGGGATTTTCACTCACAACCATCTCTCGGATTTACAGAGAATGATCCGAAAAAGAGAAAATATCCAGTGAGCAGCAGTTGTGTGGAGGGAAATGCCTTGTTTATGTCATAGGTCAGAGGAGAATGGGCAGACTGGTTTGAGATGATACAAAGGCAACAGCAACTCAAATAACCACTCCAACCAAGGTATGCAGAGTACCGTCTCTGAACACACAACACATTGAACCTTGAAGCAGATGGTCTACAGCAGCAGAAGACCACACCAGGTGCCACTCCTGTCAGCTCCTGGACGTGCTACTTGGATGTTGGGCCTCTGTATGTGGCCGGGCTGTGAAAAAGTCTCACACATGTGCTATCACCATACTCAGGGCAAGTAACAAAATGTTTTTTGGGGTGTAATTGCAAGTATGCCTATGCCGTATGTAAGAAATAAACTGGTAATATGACAATTTTGTGTAAGAAAACAAAAAACAAATAATTATTTAATTTTCCCAAGAATTGTGGGAAAAAAATACAACTTCGAAAAACTCACCGTACCTCTTAAAAAATACATTGGACTGTCTACTTTCCAAAAAGGAGTCATTTGGGGGGTATTTGTGCTGTTCTGAGATTTTAGGGCCTCAAGAACTGAGATAGGCTGTCAGTACATCAGTAAATCAATTTTCAATTATACAGTGCCTTGAAAAAGTATTCATATCGCTTGAAATTTTCCAAATTTTTTCATGATATAATCAAAAACGCTAATTTATTTTGTAGACCAACACAAAGTGGCACATAATTGTGAAGTGGAAGGAAAATGATAAATGGTTTTCAACATTTTTTTTAAATAAATATGTGAAAAGTGCGGTGTACATTTGTATTCAGCCCCCCTGAGTCAATACTTTGTAGAACTTTCTCTGCAACTACAGCTGCAAGTCTTTTTTGGGATGTCTCTACCAGCTTTGCACATCTAGAAAGTGACATTTTTTCCCATTCTTCTTTGCAAAATATCTCAAGCTCTGTCAGATTGGATGGAGAGTGTCTGTGAACAGCAACTTTCAAGTCTTGCCACAGATTCTCAATTGGATTTAGGTCTGGACTTTGACTGGGCCATTCTAACACATGGATATGCTTTGATCTAAACCATTCCATTGTAGCTCGGGCTGTATGTTTAGGGTCGTTGTCCTGCTGGAAGGTGAACCTCTGCCACACTCTCAAGTCTTTAGCAGACTCTAATGCCGCGTACACACGGTCGGACTTTGCAGCTACAAAAGTCGGACAGCCTGTCCGACATACTTCCGGCGTACCTTCGGCGGACTTGTGGCAGACTTTCTTACGAACGGACTTGCCCACACACGACCACACAAAAGTACGACAGCTTAGTACGCTGTGACGTACACCAAGTCCGACGAGACTATAAAACGGAAGTTCAATAGCCCGTACGACACCCTTTGGGCTCCTTCTGCTAATCTCGTGTTTATCTCGTGTTAGTAGAAGTTTGGTGAGAGATGATTCGCGCTTGTGAGACTCGTATTTTTCAGTTCGTTTTAACTGTTGTTCAGTCTGTGCTTGTGAGGTTTGTATCTGCTTTTCAGTGCGTTTGGTCAGTTGGCATTGAGAAATCTTTGTTTTATTGGCCGCTCGTTCCTGATTTTCAGGTCGTTCTTCACAGGCCTTGCTGTTCTTCAGTGCGTTCTGTTTAGTGCGTTCTGACCAGCCGACCGTTTTGAAGCCATGTTACCTGTACGTACTCGTCGTAGAGCTCGTGCATTGTATGTGCTTGGTGCTGTAGTTTATTCTTCAGCCCAAGACCAGTCCATGAACAGGGCGAGGAGGAGTTCATGGACCAAGAATTGGTTGCTTCAGCGTGACCAGTTCTGTCACATGCCTTTGCTCCGTGAGATCCGTGAGAATAATCCTGAGGATTTCAGGAACTTTCTCCGGATGACGGACCCCGTTTTTGACCGTTTGGTGGCTTTGCTGACCCCCTATATCAGCAGGCAGGATACCTGCATGAGGCAAGCCATCACTCCGGAGCAGAGGCTGGTCGCTACCTTGCGGTATTTGGCCACAGGGAGAAGCCTGCAGGACCTTAAGTTCTCGACAGGCATCTCCCCCCAGGCTCTGGGGATCATTATCCCAGAGACCTGTTCTGCCATCATACAGGTCCTGCAGAAGGACTATATTAAGGTAAGATATTTTTCTTTTATTAGCATCACATGTTCTTTTATGTAATCTTTGATAATGTAATGTATTTCTTGCTTCAAACACTACTTCCCATCATTGCAATATAGTGTGAATGTCCCCTTTTTATCCTCACACATGCTGGGATTTTTTCCTGTTATTTTTTGTCATGCATGTATAGTTTCCTTCAATAACCTTCCCAGCATGAAGTGATGGGAACATATCCACCTAGTCTACTCATTTTGAATGTATTTTGTTGGAGTGTATTTAGTGTGCTTATAATTAGCAATTAGCTAGATTTCACAACCCTCCCCCCCCCACCTGAACTCACTCCAAATAGTGTGCTGCTAATTAGCAATTATCTAGATTTCACAACCCCCCCCCCCACCTGAACTCACTCCAAATAGTGTGCTGCTAATTAGCAATTAGCTAGATTTCACAACCCCCCCCCCCACCTGAACTCACTCCAAATAGTGTGCTGCTAATTAGCAATTATCTAGATTTCACAACCCCCCCCCCCCCACCTGAACTCACTCCAAATAGTGTGCTGCTAATTAGCAATTAGCTAGATTTCACAACCCCCCCCCCCCACCTGAACTCACTCCAAATAGTGTGCTGCTAATTAGCAATTAGCTAGATTTCACAACCCCCCCACCCCCACCCTCGTTAAAATTTGCTTGAATGTTCTGTGGTGTTGATTTGTCTAAAGCAAATCTATGTTGCACTTAGCAAAATGCATGTGCACTCTACAAGTGCATTTGTTCCAGTGCTTTAGTAAATGAGCAGAAGCTCTGCTGATTTCCATCATCAAATCATATGCAAGCCTCAAAGTGTTTTCATTAATTGCCCTTGCATGTGATTGTGTACTCTTTGCAACATGAATGCCTTTTGACATTACCTCATTTACTGTAAGCTGGTTAGCAACTGCACCTGCAGAGTGCGACAACTGCAGTCTTGTAGCCTTTGTTAGTCCCTAAATTCCTGCGTGTTGTTAAAGTAATTTTTTTTAGGGATTTCACAACCCCCTAAAATGTAATCAATGTTCTATCAGAGGGGGTGAGCAATCTGATAAGTGTGCCTTTTTCCATATTAGTTATTCCAGAAGAATTAAATTATTGAATGTTATACTGATGCTGGGGAATAATGTTTTTAATTGTCTAATTTTCTTGCAATGTTAGCTTCCAAATTAATTGATTTTGGTTTTCTTGTTTGATTCCCCAGTTTCCTTCAACGCCACAGGAATGGCAGACTGTGGCATCCCATTTTGCCAGCCGTTGGGACTTTCCCAATTGTGGAGGGGCTATAGATGGGAAACATGTCCACATTGTGCCACCACCCCATTCGGGGTCATATTATTTTAATTATAAGGGGTTCCACAGTATTGTTTTAATGGCGGTGGTGTCGGCACACTATGATTTTTTATATGTGGACGTGGGGAAGAATGGCCGGATGTCGGATGGAGGAGTATTTGCCCAGACGGAGTTCTGCCAGCGTCTCCAGAGTGGTGGCCTGGGATTGCCACCTGATGAGGATAACGTGGAAGGACTCCCCTTTGTCTTCATTGCCGATGAAGCCTTCGCTCTCAGCAAGCACCTCATGAGGCCATTCCCCCAAAGAACCCTCACCCCGGAGAGGAGGGTTTTTAATTACCGGCTGGCCAGAGCTAGAAGAGTGGTTGAGAATGCGTTTGGAATT
>JBBGZY010000083.1:2005000-2010000 GCA_037952925.1 Lithobates clamitans | reverse complement strand
GGTAAATTATTTTAACAAATATTTTTTTTTTTTTAACAGAAAAATTTTTTATTAAACAAATCAGCATTACAGTACAAGAACTTAGTACAGTCATTATGGTGAGAATAATTACAGTGGGATTTACCCTAAAACAACAACTACTGTTCATCAGTTGTTCCAAATGCGTACTCAACAGAATTTTCACCTAACCATAGTTCTCATGGCTTGTGTCATCTTGAAAAATTATTGGATAATATGAAGTAAATAACCCAGTATTTAATCATTCCTGACAGGGGCGTCTGGGGGGGGGGGGGGGGGAGCGGGGAGAGAAGAAGGTGGGAGGGGGGGAGGGAATATTAAGGAAGAGGGGGGGGAGGGAGAAAAAAGGAAGGGGGTGAAGAGAAACGGGTATAAGAAGAATAGGCTTAAGATGCAGGATGTCCTCTCCTATGTTTCATGTCTTATTTATGGGGTAGGGGGTTCGGGGTCCCCAGAAGCGTCGATTCAGGACGACCAAATTTTGTCAAACTTCCCTGGACATTGCCTGCTTTCGTACGTCAGTCTATAGAGGGGAAGTACCTTGTTCACCGACCTTATCCACGAGGCCAGAGTAGGAGGCTCCTCCAGTTTCCATCGCAGTAGAATTTCCCGCCTAGCGTAGTACAATGCGAAGGTTAGACACAGTTTATCATACCTATCACCCTCAACATCCTCCAGATGACTGAGCAATAGAATTTGGGGGTCAACCGGCAAGTCTGAACCTATGACATTGCCCAGTGTAGAGGCCACTGCTGACCAAAAGGGTCTTAGTTTGGAGCAAGACCAGACCATATGCCAGAAAGTACCCACCTCCTGCCTGCATCTCTGACAGTTGGGATCTCTTTGGTGGTATATGCGCGCCAGTCTCTGTGGGGTAAAATACGCTCTGTGTAGGAATTTAAACTGTATGAACCTATCCTTTGCAGCGATCATAGAAGGAATGTAGGAGACTAAACACTCCTTCCACTCCTCTTCGTCCAAAGAGGGAATGTCAATCTTCCACCTCTCCCAGGTTTTGGTCAGCTTTGCATCATATTCCACCGTAAGGTATAAATATATTGTTGAGAGAGGCTTCCCCATCACGCTGGAGGTCAGGAGCCTTTCAATGGAGTCCGGTTCCAGAGTGAGGGGGGCAGGGAACTGGGCCTCAAAGGCGTGCTTCAGCTGCCAGTATCTAAATTGGAAGGAGGATGGGATAGCAAAGGATTGCCTCAGGGCTTGAAAAGTCGTCAGCCTGCCATCTTTAACTATATGTTTTAATGTGAGGATTCCCTTTTTTGCCCAAAGAGAGGGGTCCGGTATAGTGTAAAAGTGGGGGAGTAGAGGGTTACCCCATAGGGGCATGTGGGGTGAAATGTGGTTGGGTTTCCTATAGATTTTCCTGGCCTCCTGCCATACCCTCACAGTGGTCCGCATTGAAGTCGTCATAGACAAACTGGCCCTAAGACCGCGAAACGGGAGATTGCTAAGGGCAGCAAAGGAACCCATGATGGCTGCCTCCAGAGTGACCGCCGGATTCTGCGTGGGCTGGGAGAACCACCACCTAATCGTGACCAAAACAGCTGCCCAGTAATAGATTTGAAAATTCGGCAGCCCCAGACCCCCCCCCGAAAGCGGGAGGTATAAGATCTGCCTGGCCACCCTGGGTGGCCTCCCAGCCCAAACAAAGTGTATTAGCAGACTCTCCAGCCTACGAAAGAAAATCTTAGGGATGGGTATGGGTGTGTTGCGGAAAAAATATAGATATTTCGGGAGGAAAATCATTTTTAATAAGTTTACTCTGCCTACCGGGGTCAGTGGAAGGGAACGCCATGCAGTACACCTAGCCGTAAGTTGTGCCATGAGTGGACGCAGATTGTTATCTATGTAATCTTGGACTTTACCGCTAATTTTTATCCCCAGATATTTGAAGTCATCTACCCATTTAAGCTGGGGGTGAGGTGTTCTAGGGGTCAAGGGATGAAGTGGGAAAAGAACCGATTTATCCCAATTAATACGAATCCCCGAGAACCCACCAAATCGGTTAATCAGTTCGAGTGCAGTCTGCAACGAGGACGACGCATCCGCTAAATAAAGCAGAGCGTCGTCCGCATACAGCGACAACTTCTCCTCAATGGGACCCACCTGGAGTCCCCTCACCCCAGGGTCAGCCCTCAATAATATAGCCAGGGGCTCCATCGCCAGAGCAAATAGACCCGGGGAGAGGGGACACCCCTGTCGTGTACCCCGAAACAATTGGAACCTTCCAGAGAGGCCTCCGTTAGTACGTATTCTTGCTGAGGGGCAATGATATAACATACGGAGCCATTTTGTGAAACCCGGGCCAAACCCGAATCGCGAGAGCACCTCCCATAAGTAGCCCCACTCGACGGAGTCGAAAGCCTTCTCCGCGTCGAGTGAGGCCACCGTTCCATTAGTCGCCTCGTCCGCCCTATCTATGTGGGTATGGAGACGCCTAATATTAATGTCCGTACCTCTCCCGGGCATGAAGCCTGTTTGATCCCTGTGAATGAGAGCAGTAATTACCAGGTTAAGCCTATTGGCCAGTACCTTGGCCAACACTTTTGCATCCACATTCAGAAGGGATATAGGGCGGTAGGAAGAGCACAACGTGAGGTCCTTCCCTGGCTTGGGGATCACCACTATGATCGCTTCGCTCATGGTGTCCGGGAGTTTCCCGAGGTGCGTCGATGCAGAGAAGAGGGCCTGAAGCTTATCGACTAGCTCCGCCGCATATTGTTTATAAAACTCCACAGGGACGCCATCAGGTCCCGGAGTTTTCCCTGTCTGCATTGACTTAAGGGCCTGTAATATCTCTAAGGACGTGATTGGGGCATCGAGCTTGTCACGATATGTTACAGTGAGGGTTGGGATATCAATGTCATCTAGGTATGCTACCAGATCCTCCCCTCTATAGTCCACCCTGGACCCATAGAGGGATTCGTAGTACTCCGCAAAACAGCGGTTGATTCCTTCCGGGGTATGAATCAACTGTCCCGAGGGGTCCCTAATATGTGAGATGCTCATTCCGCCTGCCTGTTCCTTGGAAAGCCAGGCCAACAGGCGACCCGATCGCTCTCCCTGCTCAAAAATCCGTTGGGATTGGGCCAGCATTTTCTTCTGGGTAAGAGAGGTACGGAGACGAACCACCTCTTTCGTCATAAGTTGTAGATGCGAATAGTGCGCAGGGTCTCGGGTACAAACAAAAAGAGCCTCCGCACTACTCGCCTCCCTTTCAGCCTTAATCAAGTCTGCCCTGCGCTCCCGTCGGACTCTGGCAATGATGGTCTGGTAATGTCCCCTCGTCGTGGCTTTAAAGGCATCCCACACAACTACGGGGTCAGCCGAGCCCTCGTTTACAGCCCAAAAATCTAGCATTTCCGTTCTAAATTGGGAGTCTACTGCAGTGTCTGAAATCCAAAATCTGGAGAGCCTCCATATCCTTTCTACTGAGCCAAGGGAAAGGTCCAATGACAACAACAAGGGTGCGTGGTCGGAAATTCCCCTAGGCAATATTTGTATATCTGTGACCCGTGGAAGGACTTGAGCCCCTGCAAAGACCAAGTCTATGCGGGAGAACGTTCTATGAGAGGCTGAGTGGCATGTGTATGCCCTGGTCTGGGGGTGACGCCACCTCCAGACATCAGTCAGACCAAAGGTATCAGCCCACTCAGCCAACCCAGGGCAGTGATGTCCCGCAGGAGTCAGTCTATCCAAGTCCGGGTTAGGGACCAGATTAAAATCACCCAGTATAACATGATTGTCCGATGCGAAGTCGGCCATCCTGCTAGCGATCTGATTGAGCACCAGCAAGGAGGCCGGAGGAGGCAGATATAAGCCCACGATGGTCCACGTTAGAGTGTATATTTTAGCATGAATAATTACATACCGACCATCAGGGTCCAGGGCCAAATCCAAGAGCCGGAATGGAAGTGACTTCAATACCAGTATAGTAACACCTCTAGAAAATGAGGAGTGCGTAGAGTGGTAGTGGTGTCCCACCCATGGTTTTTTAAGGGCCAGAACCCTGCGTCCAGTTAGGTGTGTCTCCTGGAGTACACATATATGTGGGTTATAGGTTTTAATGAATTGGAACACCAGGGAACGCTTGACCGGGGAGTTCAATCCCCTGGTGTTCCAGGAGATGATGTTAAGGGAGGACATGACCACTGGGAATATGGAGAGTATTAGGATCAATAGAATTTACGGCTCTCGGACCGGACCCCGTCCCTCGAAGCGGATACCTCTGTAAACAGTGCAATGCTGATGAGTCAATTTTTTTTGTACAAATATCAAACAAAAACAAAACCAAATTAACAACAGGTAATGAATACCAGAATTTAAAGTAGATGAATTTAGCCCCATTAGGGGAACTTACCCCACCCCCCACCCCACCCAACCTCCCAGAACTGAGGCAGGTTTTGATCCCTAACTTATACAGCTCGCCGGCTGCAACAGGGGGTCCGTGGAAGAGGCAACTCTCCCCCCGAGACTTCACACGGGGGGGGAAAGTAGTAGTTCAAGCGTCTTATGTATGTGAAAACTCCGCTTGTGATACAGCAGGCTGTGGGGGCTTAAGAATTCAAACAAAGGGAAATAGCCATAATGCGACCCCACAGTAAATTCGATCCATCTTTTGGGTGGAGATACCGAACCAGAAGTCCAGCATTCCTCAAGGAAACAAGCATATGTAGAAGAAGATTTATACTTCAACGATCTCCTGACCAAGTTCTTTGGCAGGGGCACTATCTTAGAATTTCCCTGGTAGGGATCATCCCCCCACCAGTCCGTACACACCATGGAATGAACTGGGCGTAACTTATGCAACATAATAAGTCATCCATGTGGAAGTTCGTGTGATAACGGAGACCTGAGCCCAGGTTATGGTGAGTAAACAACAAGAGGGGGCCGCACAGCATATACCAGGTGGATCATCAGCGAATCCGTGGTAGCGAGTCCAGCCAGGCCGAAGCCTCTCTCGG
>JBBGZY010000083.1:1800000-2000000 GCA_037952925.1 Lithobates clamitans | reverse complement strand
AATACATTACTAATGTTAGGAATGTTCAAGTGGTAAGTCTTGAAAAAAAAAAAATATACATAAACAAAAACGGTGCTTTGGGTTAACTTTATCTAAAAAATAAAAAATAATCACTAGAAAAAAAAAAAAGAATAATGGGTTCTTTGTGGTAACTTTACAAACCTAAAAAAAAAAAAAAAAATAAGGGAAAAAGTATTATTAGTATGGAAACATTGTTTATAAAAAGCATACTATATCATTCATGAGATCAAAGAGAAAAAGAATTCAGAAATCAGTTTGGGAGAACTCTGATTATGAACAGCAAAACACCTTCGTTCTTTAGAGCATTCGTAAAGAAGAAATAAAATGCGCTGCATTCAACGATCACAGATTTTGCAGCGTGATGAATGTGCTACCTACAATACGAACACTAGTTTTACTAGACCGAGTGCTTCCGTTTAGTTTTTGCTTATGAGCATGCGTCATTTTTTTGTCCGTAGGACTAGCATACAGACGAGCGGACTTCGGGGTCCGTCGTAGTTACGACGTAAAGATTTGAAGCATGTTTCAAATCTAAAGTACGTCGGATTTGAGGCTAAAAAAGTACGTTGAAAGTCCGAAGAAGCCCACACACGATCGGATTACCAGCCAGCTTTAGTCCGTCAGCGTCCGTTGGACTTTTGTAGACGAAAAGTCCGACCGTGTGTACGCGGCATCACAGGTTTTCTTCTAAGATTGCCCTGTATTTTGCTCCATCAATCTTCCCATCAACTCTGACCAGCTTCCCTGTCCCTGCTGAAGAAAAGCATCATCACAACATGATGATACCACCACCATGTTTAAATAAAAGGGGAGTGGGAATAGGACCCAAGGTGTCCTTACCTTCACGGTCAGGATGGTGTGTTCAGGGTGATGAGCAGTGTTAGTTTTTCGCCACACATAGCGTTTTTGCTTTTAGGCCAAAAAGTTCAATTTTTGTCTCATCTGACCAGAGCACCTTCTTCCACATGTTTGCTGTGTCCCCACACATGGCTTCTCGCAAACTGCCTAACCCTACTTTACACTTCTCCACAACTTTATCCCTGACCTGTCTGGTGTGTTCCTTGGGCTCCATGATGCTGTTTGTTCACTAAGGCTCTCTAACAAACCTCTGAGGGCTTCACAGAACAGCTGTATTTATACTGAGATTAAATTACACACAGGTGGACTCTATTTACTAATTAGGTGACTTCTGAAGACAATTGGTTCCACTAGATTTTAGTTAGGAGTATCAGAGTAAAGGAGTCTGAATACAAACACACGCCACACTTTTCAATTTACTTGTAAAAAAATTTGAAAACCATTTATCATTTTCCTTCCACTTCACAATTATGTGCCACTTTGTGCCACTTTGTGCCACTTTGTGTTCTATCACATAAAATCCCAATAAAATACATTTCCGTTTTTGGTTGTAACATGACAATGTGGAAAATGTCAAGGGGTATGAATACTTTTTCAAGGCACTGTACAAAGCATAGCTTGTAGACTCTATAACTTTTACACAGACTAAAATATATACACTAATTTGGGTTAATTTTACCAAAGATATGTAGCAGTATAAGTGTGGACCTACATTTATGAAGAAAAATTAATTTTTTGCAAAATTGTATAAGAAAAACAAAAAATAAGGGTTTTTTTTTCCCCAAAATGTTCGCTCTTTTTCACTACATATTGCAAGAAAGAAAAAACCCAGTGGTGATTAAATACCACCAAAAAAAAGCTCTATTTGTGTGTGTAGCGCACTACCCCCGTAGGAGCTGCTAAGTTAGTTCATTACAGTGCATGCTGGTTTAACCCCTGCTTCTTCCACCCCGCTGTAGTAATCACAGACACCATTGAACAGTTCAAACAATAACTTTTATTTCTGATTTGGCAGTAATGTTACTTGAATGATGCCAACAGATATAAGTTGCCTCTTGTCTAAGCTGCATGAGTAATTAGAATCTTCCCTTAACGAACTGGCTCATGCCCCTCTTAAAAGCATGCGGTACTACTGAAATGCTGGGTGTCTCAGGCCTCACCTGCCTTCTCACCTCCGATCACTTCTTCCCTCGCCAGCTCAAGGAAGTCCAGGAACCCCTGGTCTACTCAGGTCAGTCTGCAGCTACTTCTTGATTCTTGGTTGATGAAACCTTCCAGCTATGGAGTCTCTGAACCTCCATGCCTTCTGGCAAAGCTCCGTGGCTTTCCAGCTCTGGGTCTCTGAACCCCAGGCCTTCCAGCCCTGATCCTTAACGTCCCATCTTGCTGCCTTTCCATCTTACCACACCAACTCCCTCAGGAACATGTGACCCCCAGTGTATATATATGAACCCGCCCCTGCCCAAACAAATTAACCATTGGACTAGGGCCATACACACTGCCTGTCCTTCAAGCCCTGACCCGCCTCCTTTCCAGAACATTACTCTGGAGAAGAAAGGGAGGGTTTTCCAGGGTGATGATGAACAGGTGGTCACACCTCCCTCTAACCTACAACTCCACCCTAACCCAAATCAAACCTCCAGACCTGTACAAACAGTAAGGCACTGGTAATTTAACCTGCCTTTTAACCTTATAGCACCCACCCAAAGGTGGTGGGTGCTACATACACCCCCCTCTGAAAACACAACTGTCCCCAGTTGTGTAAAGGAATCCACAGACTAGGAACAGCTTACCTACCTCCTAACTGCGAAGCATCTTATATCATATGGGTGTACTGTAAACAAATGTAAAAAAAACATTTACAGAATATTTACATCTCAATTCCTGACTATAAATCCCTACATCTAAAGAGGATTTCAAAGGGAACCAATGCACTATCCCCGAGAGGATAGCACTTCCGTTACCCCAGATCTTTTGGTGTTTCTTCGGACAGCCGTCCCGCACCTGTAAAAGAAAACATCCTATCTCTCAACCTAACTAAACAAATCAATAAATCACAATTGTATGGCACGTGTGATCCTGTCAAGACCTCCATCCTCTCAAAAGAAGTCAGCCTGACTTCTGCAGGATGCAACTTGAACAGACATGCCAAACTATATACAACAAAAGAAGCCAGATAACCTTCTGAGTAGCTTCAATAAGAAAGGTCTAGAACTTTTAAAGCAACAAAGGGAATTAACAGGGGCAGCGGTAATAGTGTCCATGACTAGCCAGCCAGGCACTGATGCTGTTGCCCTGTATAGGAAGTCCTTGGGATAGCCCACCCTAACCCCTCTGCCCACTTGCAGTCCAGGGTAAATCCAGCACTTCTGTAGATCACCTTACAGATAGTACCGGGGGTCCGGCAACCTTCAGCGTGTGTCCCCATCCCCTCTTACCGAGACAGAGTATGACTTGGTGTGTTGTCCAGGTCTCTGCACTATCACTCTGTCCTTGTAAATGGCTCTTCCCTGCCGCCATTCTTTGAAAATGTCCTGAAATCTCATCCACAGTTCATGGTCAGGGGTTCTTTGTGGTTGGGGACGTGTAGATAATCCCAGACAAGGTCCTGCTCCCATCCTTCCGGGAAGCCTCAACTATATCCATAACCTTGCCTGGTACATAGGGGTATTCAAGTCCCCAGTTGTGAGCAACCCTTTTCTGTACATCCCGTTGGAATCGGGACAGTCTTGGTTGTTCCCTGGGCCTTCGCCTCCCTGGCAGAACATAATAGTCAGAGGCCCTTGCAGCCCTCTGTTGAAAACTGGGTACTCCAGTGTGAGATGCGTCCATGGACATCTTGGTCAGGGGTGCTGGGGGTGCTGGGAAGGTGGCAATGCTTTCCGGAGCCCCGGAGGTAGCACTCAGAGACATGGAGATTTCTAAAAACCATTCCTCCTCTCCACTTGAACCACCCTCCTCTGGCGAGGACCATACAAACAGTGCTCTAATGACCCGTAGAGATCCAGCACCTCAGGCGAACCCCAATCTATGGCCTGGCCTCTGCTTCCCCTGTCCAGCTCACCTAAGGGATCCCCTTCTGACACCGGTGACTCCTTTTGGACAAGTTCCACAGAGGGCTTACAAGTGAATAGCTCTTCCGGGACATTTCCAAAGGACTGCCTAACAACACCCACAGTCTCCCGGTCCCTAGCCAAGTCACAGGCCTCCCCTGCTGATCCTACCTCCTCCGGCTGTGGAATGTCAGTCTGGATCTCCTCTGCCGCAATCTCCGATGTTGCTTGACCCTCTCTGGCCCCCTGGAGGTTCAAAACTTGGGGCGTGAGGAGTCTGGGAGTGCTGTTGGCATGAAAGTACTTCACCTCCTGCTGTTTAGGCCCCAGCCGCATCAGTTGGGCACTGCAATGGCCGCACCGAGCACAGGCGTTCACACCCAGGGTAGGCCTCCGACAGTCAGGACAGATTAGGCAAAGTATCTCTACTCCATTTACTACACCGAGCGCCAACCCACCGGTGAGTTCCAGCCGTATGCCGGTATCGATTAGGATCAGATCCTGCATCTCAGTATGTAGCTGAATAGTGGGAGCGCTTGGAACACTCCACACCATCTTCCTCCACTGTGTGAGCAGCGCGTGACACACAGGACGCTGAATGAGACCTTTCCTCCTGGGCGCGGTTCCGCCCCTCGTCTCACTGGTCCGGCGTGTGAGGAACTGTAACAGTTTATTTTAGCAGTGTGCGCCAGCGACCCCAGGTGGCAGGCACACTAGAATTACATGTTAAGCAGCAATTACTGAGAACACAGTCAAAATGTCACTTTGTGATGCCATACTGCGAGAAACCAACATCTCCCTGGTTTCCGGCCGCAACCTCTCTCGGTGTCCATGTTTTATGCCATGAGCCACAGCGACACACTACTCTCAGTGAATTTTAACCGTTTGCAGGAAAAATAAAGTTTATTTTCTTCTTGCGGTTGCTAGGGGTAATGGGTCAGCAGTACTGTAAAACATCTCGGTGGGATCTCCATGTAGCGCACTACCCCCGTAGGAGCTGCTAAGTTAGTTCATTACAGTGCATGCTGGTTTAACCCCCGTTTCTTCCACCCCGCTGTAGTACCACAGACACCATTGAACAGTTCAAACAATAACTTTTATTCCTGATTCGGCAGCAATGTTACTTGAATGATGCCAACAGATATAAGTTGCCTCTTGTCTAAACTGCACGAGTAGTTAGAATCTTCCCTTAACGAACTGGCTCATGCCCCTCTGAAAAGCATGTGGTACTACTGAAATGCTGGGTGTCTCAGGCCTCACCTGCCTTCTCACCCCTGATCACTTCTTCCCTCGCCAGCTCAAGGAAGTCCAGGAACCCCCGGTCTACTCAGGTCAGTTTGCAGCCACTTCTTGATTCTTGGTTGATGAAACCTTCCAGCTATGGAGTCTCTGAACCTCCATGCCTTCCGGCAAAGCTCCGTGGCTTTCCAGCTCTGGGTCTCTGAACCCCAGGCCTTCCAGCCCTGATCCTTAACGTCACATCTTGCTGTCTTTCCACTCCTACCACACCAACTCCCTCGGGAACGTGTGACTCCCAGTGTATATATATGAACCCGCCCCTGCCCAAACAAATTAACCATTGGACCAGGGCCATACACACTGCCTGTCCTTCAAGCCCTGACCTGCCTTTACACACACATGAACTTTAACCTCTAGACATCCGCGCTATGGCCGAATGATGGCCACAGCGCGGACCTACATTCCCGGGAGGCCGTCATATGACGGCCTCCCCTGTGCACGCTCCCTGCGCGCGCCCTGCAGGGCGCGCGCCGGGCGCGTTGTGATCCCTGAGTCACCCGGCCCCTTACCATGTGATCAGCTGTCAGCCAATGACAGCTGATCACATGATGTAAACAAAAGATCGGTAATCGTTTTTTTTTTAACTCACGCTGACAGCGCGAGTAGAAAAAAAAGCCAATCACCGGATCGGATGTGAGGGACATCGGTCTCCAAATGGAAGAGGCACATCTGCCTCATCAGTGCCCGCTAAAAGTGCCACCTAATAGTGCCCACAGTGCCACCTAACAGTGCCCACAGTGCCACCTAACAGTGCCCACAGTGCCACCTAACAGTGCCCACAAGTGCTACCTATCAATGCCCACAAGTACCACCTATCAATGCCCACCTGTAGTGCCAATCAGTGCCACCTGCCAGTGCTGCCCATCACTGCCACCCATCAGTGCCCATCACTGCCACCCATCAGTGCCCATCACTGCCGCCTATCAGTGCCCATCACTGCCGCCTCATCAGCGTACATCAATGAAGGAGAAAAATTACCTGTTTAAAATTTTTTATAACAAAATATAAAAAAATAAACATTTTTTTTAAAAAAAATTAAGTTTTTTACATTTTTTTAATAAAAAGTAAAAACCGCAGAGGTGATCAAATACCACCAAAAGAAAGCTTTGTTTGTGGTGAAAAAATGATAAAAATTTCATTTGGGTACAGTGTTGTATGGCCGCGCAATTGTCATTCAAAGTGCGTCAGCGCTGAAAGCTGAAAATTGGTCTGGATAGGAGGGGGGTTTAAGTGCCCTGTAAGCAAGTGGTTAATAGCATCCCAGTCTTAGTCCGTAGGGTTCAATATTGAGACAACAAACTGTACCTGCCTACATGGGTACTTAATAAATTCTTTATAAATAAGGGCAATTAAGAGGACAAGATGTATCCATAATACACTATATTGTCAAAACTATTGGGATGCCTGCCTTTACCCGCACATGGACTTTAATGGCATCCCAGTCTTAGTCTGTAGGGTTCAATATTGGGTTGGCCCACCCTTTGCAGTTATAACATCTTCAACAAGGCTGTCCACAAGGATTAGGAGTGTGTCTATGGGAATGTTTGACCATGCATCCAGAAGCGCATTTGTGAGGTCAAGCAATGATGTGAGCGAGAAGGCCTGGCTCGCAATCTCCGCTCTAGTTCATCCCAAAGGTGTTCTATGGGGTTGAGGTCAGGACTCTGTGCAGGCCAGTCAAGTTTCTCCACTCCAAACTTGCTCATCCATGTCTTTATGGACCTTGCTTTGTGCACTGGTCCGCAGTCATGTTGGAAGAGGAAGGGGCCATCCCCAAACTGTTCCCACAAAGTTGGGAGAATGAAATTGTCAAAAATGTCTTGGTATGCTGGCGCCTTATAAGTTCCCTTCACAGGAACTAAGGGACCAAACCCAACCCCTGAAAAACAACCCCCCACCATAATCCCCCCTCCACCAAATGATTTGGACCAGTGCACAAAGCAAGGTCCATAAAGACATGGATGAGCGAGTTTGGGGTGGAGGAACTTGACTGGCCTGCACCTCAACCCGATAAAATACCTTTGGGATGAATTAGAGAGCGGAGACAACATCAGTGCCTGACCTCACAAATGCACTTCTGGAAGAATGGTCAAACATTCCCATAGACACACTCCTAAACCTTGTGGACAGCCTTCCCAGAAGAGTTGAAGCTGTTATAGCTGCAATGGGTGGGCAACTCAAAATTTAACCCTACGGACTAGGACTGGGATGCCGTTCATGTGCAGGTAAGGGCTGGTGTCCCAATACTTTTGACAATATAGTGTATTATGGATTCATTATGTCCTCTTATTTGACCTTATTTATAAAGAATTAGCATAAGTACCCATGTAGGCAGGTACCCCCCCTCCTTCTTTCGCCCCTCCCTTTTCTCTCTCCTCTTTCACCCCCTTTCTCTGGTCCCACCCTCTCTCCCCCTCCCTCTCCCTCTTTCACCCCCCCTCTCTCTCTTTATCTCTCTCACCCCCCCCTCTCTTTCTGGCATTTCTGCTGGGAAGGGGGATTTGTGCCAGGTGTGGGAATTTAAGTGGGGGGGGGGGGATTAGAGGATTTGTGGTAGAAAGAGGGATTGAGTTGAGTATTTGTGCTGCGGGGATGATTTGGGGGAGAAGGAGATTTGTACTGGAAGGGGAAATGGGGAGGAGGATTTGGGGGGATTTGTGCTGGGGGAGGATTTGAAGAGGAAGGGGATTTGTACTAGAAGGTAAATCTTGAGGGGTGGAAGAGGATTTGGGTGGGGAAATTGTGCTGGGAGAGGGGATTCGGATAGAGAAGATCCATGCAAGAAGGGGAGGGAGGATTTGCGCAGGGAGGGTGAGTGTACAGATTAGTGATGGATTTTTTTTTTGGGGGGGGGGGAGAGTACATATACATGCTGAAAGGGTGGGGACAGCATTACTTACAGGAGAAAATTTGCAATCCCCTGACCCCCTACACTGTATGTCACACACCCCTGCACTCTTTTAATTTTGTTCTCCTGAACTACTGTGCATTGTATGTTACTGACTTCAGCACTATGTGCATTACACACCCCTGACACCTGCATTCTGCCTTACTCCTGCTCTATACAGTATACACTATATTGTACATTATATACTTCTCACCAAAGTGTTCATTGTGTCCACAGTTTCTGGTTGCTAAGCAGTCCCTGACTATTTTAATGAAGTTCTTTTTTAAGATTGGCTCAGACAAAGTGTTAGCTATTTGTTTATTTTCAGTGTGTGCAAAACCATATGTTGCAGAAGCTTTTTTATTTTTGTAATGTTTTGCTGAGGTTTACATGTGTCTGTGAGACGCTTGCTTGTGGCAAAGCTATCAAAGTTTATTTTGTAGGTACAAGGAAGCCTGAGTTTTAACCATGCCCCTTTAACCCCTCCCACTGTTAACAGTCTGGTCACACTCACTTTTTGGCGCTCAGTGCGCCACAGGCTTACATCACCCTCAAGTGTCCCTCATTCTCAAGGTCTATGTTTGTGAGGTATGCCCCCTGCAGTGGGCCTGGCAGGGTGGTTGAGCCAGCCCTTTAAGTATGGATGAGTCATGCTGGTGTAGCACCCCCTAGGTTGCTAGATTGATGTCAATAGGGTTATTGGCAGAGTAGCAAAATTTAGGCAGGCCTAGCTGGTAGCTAGGCCTGTTTGTTTTGATCTGGGTTGTAAGTGGCCCAGTGTAGAGTGGGTGACTCATATGCAGCATCATTAAGACCTCCTCTTTCAAGAATGTTCGGGTACTTTCTGGAAAGAGAGGTGGAGAGGGGAGGTGAAGCTGTTTGGGGTATTCTAAGGAGCCCTGACAAATCCCCAACTTGGATTGGCAGGGGGGCAGGCCTCCTTTAATACCCAGGGCCAGCCCAGCTGGAGAGGAGTTGTTCGGGAGGAAGCTAGAGATGTAGTACTAGGCTAAGCTTCGTGGCCTTTGAGGGAGCTCCCCAGTCTGAGGGGGGTGGTGACCTTGGGCCTGGGCTTGGGTGCAGTCGGGATCTTCCAAGAACACGTGGAGGTGTCCCGAACTGCAGGCACAGGAGCAAGGAGAGGACAGCAGGAGAGAGCACTGCCAGGTAAGTCTCCAGGGAGGAACAACAGGTTGCAGCCAGGAGGGCTGGTGAGTGATGCACAGTCAGGAGGACTGGGGAGGCATGCCTGAGAGGACTGGGAGAGAGTAGTCTGGGATGGGTGAAGAACCAGAAGAGTGGACTGTGGAAGTATGGGCAGGAGAGAGAGGCAGCTGCAGCCATGAGGGCTGGCAGGGCCTGAAGAGGTGGTGCTGGGAGCAGTAGCCACGTGTAGGCCAACTAGCACCAAGGACTGTCATATTTTTGCTACACCATAGGGATCATAGGTCCCTACCCACAAAGGGAACTTGCAAGGCCTGGCTGAGTCAGTATCAGGCCTAAATCTGTGCTAGTTGGTCCTGGAAGTGCAAGCAAGAGATGTGCTGGAGGTGTTGAAGAGGAATAGTCTGCAAGGAAGTGTTATGATGGAGTGAAGACTGGGGTGTATATACAAGGAGTGTATATAGTTGTAAATATATTGCAATTCAGTGGGAATCCCATATACCTTTATCCCACCCAAGTTAATTGCCCTAAAAAAAAACAAAAAACAAAAACAAAGTGCATGAACTGTTTTCTGTCTAAAAATGACTGGAAATCGTGTGCCTAGCCTGGCAGGGTGACAGGTGGACCACAACACTCGGCAGCCCTCACAAGGGTACCGCTACACTGGCAAGGGAAGTCTGGTGGAAGATGGAAGTGGAGTACTGAGGGGACTGTCACTGGCCCTTGAGGTGAACCACCTGGTTTTGGGTGGGGGGTGCTCTGCCTCGGGTTGGAGCTTGCGCTGGCCTGGGAGGATCCTGACAACAGAAGCAGTTTGGAGGGAGTCTTCAATGAGAGGCAGTGGGAGCAAGGAGGACAGTGTGAGTACTACAGTACGGTTAGGGACTTACAAGGGGAGAGACTGCCACACGTAGCAGGTGTCTCTGGGTGATAGCGGTATCTTTCTTAACCTTGCCCTGGGAAATCTCTGGAGCAGTCAGGTAGACTGACCAAGAGGTGGGCTGGTGAAGAAGCAGCCAGTTGGGTTGGCATTTCCTGCAGTTGGTAGAGCTGGGATCAGTGTTTACAAGGGAGTTGGAGGTGCTCCAGGATGCAGTTTACAACACTTTGTGCTACTTTCTAAAGGGACTGAGCGTTCCTATTCCTTAAGGGGCTTTTGCATTATTTCACATAGAGACCGTCAGTGTCCGGGAGTGAAGAAACAAATCTGAAGTTGTACATAGGGCGGAAGTTGTCCCTGGTTTTCATTGCTATCAAGTTTGGAATCCCATGATTCCTATTCCCCATCCAAGTTATTACCCCCTAATAAAACATAAAAACCAAGCTCAAAGACTGACCCTTGTGTGTGGATGAATGCTAAAAATGCTATTTGCCTGGCTGTGTAAGGAGTGGGGAACCCAGTCATCTGCAACCCTTACAGGGTGGTGCTAAAGAAGGCCCTGATGAAGGGGTGCTTTGGGTGGTCCAGGATGCACCCCTCTGGGTGGCTAGTCTACTGAAGCATTGTCCTCAGATGCGGTACCCAGGGACCCAGCCTGTACCCATGTGACTGCAAGGCCTTGCAGATAGAAATGTGATGGCTCCTGTGTGAATGTGAAGAAGCTACTAGGAGGGCTTGAGCTCTACATTTCCCCTCCTAAAATACCATTAAATCGGAGCTGATATACTGCTGTGCAGCCAAGCTTGTGTATCCTATACAGAGCAGAAGTGTGATCCCCATTTATTTTAATGCCACTGGCAAGCCATGATAACCTCCGGTCACTAAGCCCTCTGCAACCAAAATATATGAACCCTATTACTATCTTTATTGTAGATTTCATTTTTGTCCACAAGATAGCAGTACAGTCCCACATTTTGATAGCAAGCTCTTATAGTATTGGAGGCATTATGCCAAATTAAGTTGATGAAAAAGTTGCACTGCTTTAGAAACATATTTTTTTAACCACTTACGGACCGAGCCTCTTTTTGAGATTTGTTGTTTACAAATTAAAAACAGGTTTTTTTGCTAGAAAATTACTTAGAAACTCTAAACATTATACATTTTTTTCCCAACACCCTAGAGATTAAAATGGCCTTTGTTGCAATACTTTCTGTCACACCGTATTTGCGCAGCGGTCTTACAAGTGCACTTTTTTGAATTGAAAATTAAGACGTTAACTGTTTTCATTTTGGGTATATGCAATACCCATTATACCCTGTATTCCATTACCTCTTTTTTTTTCTCTATATATACTATAAACTTTATTGTGAAAAAAATAAGACAACTGTAAAGTTAGCCCCATTTTTTTCTATATTGTGAAAGACAATGTTACGCCGAGTAAATTGATACCCAACATTATACGCTTCAAAATTGCACCCGCTCGTGGAATAGCGACAAACTTTTACCCTTAAAAATCTCCATAGGCGACGTTTTAAAAAATTCTACAGGTTACATGTTTTGAGTTACAGAGGAGGTCTAGGGCTAGAATTACTGCTCTTGCTCTAACGATCGTGGCGTTACCTCACATGTCTGGTTTGAACACCGTTTTCATATGCGGGTGCTACTTACGTATGCGCTCGCTTCTGCATGCCAGCTCGGCAGGACGGGGCGCGTTTAACATTTTTTTTTCTTATTTATTTTACCTTTTATTTTTTATTTTTACACTGTTCTTTAAAACAAAAACAAAAAAATTGGGTCACTTTTATTCCTATTACAAGGAATGTAAACATCCCTTGTAATATTAGATTGTAAGCTCTTCTGAGCAGGGCCCTCTTAATCCTATTGTATTGTATTGTATTGTATTATAACTGCATTATCTCCCTTTTATATTGTAAAGCGCTGCGTAAACTGTTGGAGCTATATAAATCCTGAATAATAATAGAAAAAAAGCATGACAGGACCTCTTAAATATGAGATTCTGGGTTCAAAAAGACCTCACATATCATATTTACACTAAAATGCAATAAAAAAAAAATTGTCATTTAAAAAAATGCAAAAAAAAATGAAAATGGTCCTTTAAGAGCTATGTGACGTTTTGACGTCGCTTCCACCCTGCAATGGTATGGAGACGGGTGGGGGCCATCTTCCCCTCACTCGTCTCCATACCTAACACCAAGAAGGATCCGATCGCCTCCGCCGCTACCGACGGCTCCGGTAAGCAGCGGAGGGCACCGGAGCGTGGCGGGAGGGGGGGGCCCTCTCCCCCCGCCGATAAAAGTGATCTTGCAGCGAACGCGTCGCAGAGACCACTATTATCGGAAACCGGACCGCCGGATACCAGAGGATACCGGGGTTATGGTAGCTAGCTGCTGCCATAACAACGATATTCCTTTTCAAAGTTAGGACGTATGTCTGCGTGCGGTGGTCCGGAAGTGCTTAATTACAACCTTTTTTTTTAAAGAGGTATTGTCATTGCACATGAATCACATGAATAAACATTAATTACATATGTAATACAAGTATATATAAAACTTTAGCAAGGAAGAACTTTCATAAACAGGTTACATATGAAACATACATTAAAGTCTTCACGTTAGAAACAATCATTTAAACATTTTCCCCAGTGGAGAATTACAACAAAAGTTCACCCCTATGGCGATCCTCTTCCTTGCTAATTGTCATAGCTGAAAAATGAATTGTTTGACATTTTAAATGATCTAAAAACAAATTTTTTTTGTTGGTTTTGAATGGAGTAGGGAAGGGCTAGAACCCCTGTTATGTGACTATTGCTGCCGGTGTCCTCTCTCTTTATTTGTCCTGATGCTAAAAGAAAGTATAGTCCCAAAACGATCAGCTGTCACCAGGAATAGAAAGGAAATTTCTAAATGAGACACTTACATAGTTACATAGTAGGTGAGGTTGAAAAAAGACACTAGTCCATCAAGTCCAACCTATGTGTGTGATTATGTGTCAGTATTACATTGTATATCCCTGTATGTTGCGGTCATTCAGGTGATTATCTAATAGTTTCTTGAAGCTATCAATGCTCCCCGTTGAGACCACCGCTTGTGGAAGGGAATTCCACATCCTTGCCGCTCTTACAGCAACCGTCTAGGACAGCCCTTCTCAGCCAGGGTTCCGTGGAACCCTAGGGTTCCTCCAGAGGTGGCTAGGGGTTCCTTGAGGTGTGGCTGATTTACCTCCTGTTTGTTGGTGCCTACATAGTTCTGAGCCAATGTCACTTGGAGAAGCCAGTGGTATGACACCAAAGATCTTTAGTAAGGGGGCCATTCTTACTACTACTGTAAAAAAAAGGTTCATTGTTCTCACTGACCACCAAAGTAAGGGGCATTGTTCCCACTGATCCCCAATGAATGGGTTTTATCAGGGGTTCCCCTGATACCTGAAAATTTTAAGGGTTCAAAATGCAGCGCTAGTGTGTAACAAAGTGCGAAAGTGAAGTATCACCTCACGTGCAAATATAAAGCTGATAGTAACTTGTAGGTCAGATATCAACGCGAACAATATACAACAACAAAAGGACAAACAAATCAGGAAAGTTTGTCACAGGTACGTGAAAATGTCCATGTAAGACAGCAAAAAAACTCAAAAAACTGCAACTAAAACTGTCTGTGATAAACCAAAAAAATAGGAGATTCTTCAGTAAAATGAAATAAAGTCCCATGTGTAGATGATGCCTGTAGATGATAGTAAATCAACCACTATATGTGACAGGAATAACCTCTTCATAAGATATTTGCCGCATCAAGATGAAAATATTGAAGGAATGGGTACACTTACCATGAGAAGTGGACACACTCACCATACGGCGGTGGGTCAATCAGGTGTTTGGATTCAACAATCTGGCAGATATTTGATGGAAGGAGCTGTGTGGAGATACGCCTCAATACTTCCGTCACAGTCCGTGGTAAGCAAATGGCGTAGCTAGGACAGCCCAGCTAACGAACTTGGACTCCCATCCGATGGTCACACTTGATAGGATGTACGAACTCCAAATGGTGTCACATCAAACCATAAAAAAGGAAAGAAGGGAAGGGCCTCCACATTACAGTGCGTAAATCCAAAAATAAAAATTTATTAAAACAGCAAAAGCTTAACAGTACAATCCACCTAGTCGGGTGGGTGCAGGGAGTGATCACATAAAAAGTAAAGGATAAAAAACAGTATCATGTCTGGTCAGAAAGCACAAAGGCTCAGCAACCCGACATGTTTCGGACAAAAGTCCTTCAACTTTTTTTTTTTTTTTTTTTTATGCCCCAGTTTAAGGACTTTTGTTCGAAACATGTCGGGTTGCTGAGCCTTTGTGCTTTCTGACAACACGCGAGAGATACTCATTTATTGAGATCCTGAAAACACCAGGACAGTACAGATACCCCCCAAGTTACCTCTTTTTGGAAAGTACACAGTCCAAGGTATTCAGTAAGAGGCATGGTGAGTTTTTTTAAGTTGTAATTTTTTTGGTACAATTTTCTGAAAAATTACATTTTTATTTATCGTAATTTTATTTCTTTACATACTGTCACCAGTACAGTACAGCATCATTATAAGATTAGTGTGGCAATGATCAGGTATACTGACTGGTGACAGTATGTAAAAAAATAAAATAATAATAAAACATTTTTTTACTATATTTTTTTTTTTTTTTTACATACTTTCATCAGAGTAGTTCAGTGTCCCCAAAGCAACACTGTACTACTCTGAGATGTTAATCTTGGATTTTTTTTGCACTGTGACCGGCGGCTCACGAAAAGCTCCCATGTTTTCCAATCATGTGACATGGCCATAAGCCCCGCCCCACCTCAGAGCATTCCAAACCCAATAAAGGGCCGGCTGGAGCCGGCGTCAAGGGGTTAATGATAAAATGCAGAGTTTTTTTTTTAATTGTTTATTGAGAGAAAAGTGAAAGCATACAAAGTTTTGTACACAGCAATTTGCGAGAGATACTAATATTACAAATGTACCACGAATAATACAGAGCAGAAACTTACTCTCAGTACATTCAGAAGGTTGGAGCAAGGCATTTACAGAAAGGAAAAAACTGATAAATGTCATCATAACGATAATCCAATAACATACCTCCCAACTTTTTGAGATGGGAACGAGGGACACCTATTAGAAAAAGTATGTATACAAAGGACACACCCCCTGCCACGCCCCCTTAAAGGCGAAATATACAAAAAAAAAGATTAGTTAAACCCACAATTTTTTTTTACCACGACTATTCCGTGACTTTTGAAATTTACAAATGCAGCAATTTAGAAATTGGATGAAAGATTTAGCACTGGCAAACACTTTTTTAATGTTAAATAGTGCACTTTGTATACAACTATATAGATCAGACCAAAATGAGGGACATTTGAGGAGGAAACGGGGACAGAGGGACTTTGTTTCAAATCAGGGACAGTCCCTCCAAATCAGGGACAGTTGGGAGCTATGCAATAAGTAGGGACGGGCAGGAGAGGGAAAAAGAGGAAGTGTTTTCAAGGGGGGGGGCAACATGGCTTTGAAATTTTTGGGACTGAAACGGTTGGAGGGTGAAGGCCAAAAATTGTCAGGGTAGGATTAGAGATTCATCAGAATTTGTGGAGGAAAAAAATGGGTCGCCCAAGGGTACAATCATTTTCCATATTTACATACTTTATCTAATTAAACTGCATTGATTTTAGCGTGAATCATGGCCTGAGTTATCCTACTTATATTTAGGTTACACTGACGGAAGGGAATTTCCAGGCTTTAGCTATTGTTTGCTAGGCTGAAGTGGTGACCTACAGCAATAGCTTAAATTGAATGAAGGTTAGATTAGGTGGTCAAATCAAATTTATACTAAACACACATCTTCTTCTGTATATGGATGATGGCGCTGTAATTATTAAAAAAAAACAACCTCTAAGTAACTTTTTCCTAATTAGTATACAGCTGTCACATTACTCAGCTCTCTCCCAGCCTGTCTGCAGGGAAACATAAGCAGGAGGAGCTACTAGTCCTCTGCTGCTAGTCACATGTTAAAGAAAAAAAAAAACTTTTGGAATACAAAGTAAAAATAAATAATCAATAAAATGTTATAAAATTGTCATACAAATATATATTTGAAATCAAATCTTTATTATTTTTTTGGCAATAACATGGTGTGAGCGGATTTCTGCCAGACACAGGCTGTGTCACGTCCCTCCAGCCTGTGTCTTAGAATAAGAGGGAGGTGAAGCCTTTATCAATCTACATGTAATATCCCATCCCCGTTGTGTTGAACTGATTAGTGGGCATGTAGGAGGAAGGAGGGAGTGGATTGTCATTTACCACTGTGTATACGCCCCCATGTGTCACTCTATAGTCACATGGGATACTCAGAGGTGATAGCGAGGAAATGCTCAGCATAGAAACTCACTGAAAACTGAGCATGTGCAGAGCTGACGACACAGCTACAAAATCCCCAACTGAATTGGGGACATGGACAGGAGGGGGAGATGCACAGCATGGAATACACTATTTATTGATAGGTTTTTATGATGTGGGTTTAGGCCCCTTTCACACTTGTGCGACCGGAAAGTCGCACAATTTTTCATACAATTTTTGCATTGACTTTGACACGCTTTTGCTGGGACTTTGACGTGACTTGAAGCAATGCCTGTGTATTCTTGAGGTCTATGAACCTCAAGTTGCATCAAAGTCAGACCAAAAGTAGTGCAGGTACTACTTTGAAGTCGCTGCAACTTGATGTCGCACAGATATGAATGTACTCATTGGAAATCATGGGGTACGACTTGCCATGGGTCTTTGCAGTCCCAAGTCGCAGGACAAGTCACATAAGTGTGAAAGGGGCCTTAGTGACACTTTAAGTAAAGCTGTGGGAGGGTCTATGGGGATTGTGGTAGATAAACACCATGGTGTTCCAGTCTTACTGTTCCATCGTAATGCTTTACGATGAAAAATAGAAACAAATTCAGCTGTCCTGGGAAAAGTCTGGAAGCCAAAATCTCTAAGAGAAATAAACCACCACGGTGTTCCAATCTTACTGCTCCATCGGAATTTTGAAGGATGTAAAGTAGATACCTGGGAGAGGTCCGGAAGCCAAAATCTTGAAGCGCAATAAAGTAAGCAGTCAACAGCAAATATAGTCTGTTGATATCTTCCCAAACATATGTTTTGGTTGGAGAAAAGTTAAGGCTTCTGAATGGACACTGTCTAAGTCTTCAGTGAAAAAGTCTGAGGATTTTTACTTTTATGTTCTTTAGTTTCAGACCGTAGATAAGTGGATTTAGGAGTGGAGGAGATGCTACAACTTGCACTGACATGATTGTCCTCAGTTCATAATTTAAGCTTTCGGGTCTGAATCGATATATCAGGAGCTCAAAATACAAATTGGCAGTGTAGATAGTAACAGTTATTAAGTGAGGAGTGCAGGTTTGCAAAGCTTTTGCTCTAAAGCCCTTTGATGACCTTAAACAGGCTCTTAGGATCTGGATGTAGGAGATAATGATCAGCATCGGCATAGGACCTATAAATGTTAACCCGTTAAAAAGTCCAAACACATTATTTATAGTAACATCAACACAAGACAGCCTTACCACTGACCAATTGTCACAGTAGACCTTTAGTATGATTGTATCACATATGGGAAGCCTGATAGTCAACACCAAATGTGTACCGATCATGATAATTGTGTAAAACCAGGCCAAAACCACCAGCTTGAAGACCACAAATAAGGATATTATGCTGTGGTATCTCAGAGGGTGGCAAATGCTCACATAGCGATCATACGCCATGGTGACAAGGATGGTCATTTCACACCCCAAGTATGTGTGGATGCAAAATACTTGCGTCAAACATCCAGTATAAGTAATGGTGTTAATGTGGTTGACCAAATTGAAGATCAAACTGGGAAAGAAAGAGGTGCTGCCATAGAGGCCATTAATGCACAGTACACTAATAAAGATATACATAGGCTCCTGTAGACTCTTGTGTAACAAAACCACTGAGATAATGGCAACATTGAACATAATAACACTGATAAAAACCAGTAGAGCCAATGTACTGTAGAAGTACCGGAGTGAACCCATTTCTCTGAAGCCAAGTGTCAGCAGCAACTGGTGGGAAGACGTATCATTCTGCATGGTTCTCACTTGTTCTTCAGTTTCCCTCTATATACAAGACATTACGTTATCAATATTAGCCAACAATCTGATTATTAAAGGTTTTGTTCATCCAAAGTCAGTCGAACATAGTATTAAAGGCCCATGTGTAAGTGAAAACAGGGGCCTTCAAAGGGTACAGACAAAAATAAGCAATATTTGAGGACTTCAGTTACACGTAAAGACTGAATTAATTTTTTTTCACACTTGAGAAAAGGTGAACTATAATGGTTTAGATCAAGGGTAGGCAACCTTTTCAGAGGTGGAGATCTACATAAATATAACTAAAAATATAAACTTAGCCTACCTAAAAAGTTGGCAGTGTCAATCAGTAGAGCATTGGACAGTGTCAGTAGGCAGTGAATGGTGTGTGGACAGTGTCAGTAGGGCAGATGATGGTGTCAGTAGGGCAGATGATGGTGTCAGTAGGGCAGATGATGGTGTCAGTAGGGCAGAGGATGGTGTCAGTAGGGCAGAGGATGGTGTAAGTAGAGCAGTGGATGGTGTCACTTGGGCATTGGACGGTGTCAGGAGAGCAGTGGATGGTGTCAGCAGGGCAGTGGACGGTGTCAGCAGGGCAGTGGTCTATGGTCTTAAATCTATGGGACTCGAATGTTTGAAATCAAAAGTGCTAAATTCAAAGGCTAATTTGCATGGTATTGTCCTAAAAAGGGTTTGGGGACCCCCGGGTCCTGCCCCAGGGGACATGTATCAATGCAAAAAACAGTTTTACAAATGGTCATTTTTTCGGGAGCAGTGATTTTAATGATGCTTAAAGTGAAAAAAAAGTGAAATATTCCTTTAAATATCGTACCTGGGAGGTGTCTATAGTATGCCTGTAAAGTGGCACGTGTTTCCCGTGCTTAGAACAGTCCCTGCACAAAATGACATTTTTAAAGGAATAAAAGTCATTTAAAACTGCTTGCGGCTTTAATGTAATGTCGGGTCCTGGCAATATGGATGAAAATCAGTGAGACAAACGGCATGGGTATCCCCCTCCCCCAGTACATTACCAGGCCCTTTGGGTCTTGTATGGATATTAAGGGGAACCCTGCACCCAAATTAAAAAAAGGAAAGGCGTGAGGCCCCCGGGCCCTATATACTCTGAACAGCAGTATACAGGCGGTGCAAACAAGACAGGAACTGTAGATTTGTTGTTAAGTAGAATCTGTTTGTAATTTTGAACTGGTACATTTTTAAAGTGTAGCTCCAGCCAAAAAATCTATTTTTAAGCTTTTTGGAAAACATAGGGAAGGGTTATCACCCCTGTGACATTTGTTTTGCTGTCTGTGTACCTCTTCAGAAGATTTCACCTCACTTTCTGTCCCAATAACAAATATTTTTTGACAATTTGGGGTTTTTAGTGAAACAAGGATTGGTGATAAAGCATCAGTGGAGAGGAGACACGTTTTTCCCATATTGACTCTTACAGGAGAGAATTTCCCTTCCTAGGGGTAGATTTCATCTCACTTCCTGTTGTCTCCTTCCGTTTGCAAGTAGGAGTTGTTTGTAAGTTGAATGGTTGAAAGTAGGGGCCTGCCCTATATACTCTGCAGAAATTGCGGCCTTAGGTGTTGGTGTTGCCATAACACTGTAAGCCCTCACAGTTACTCTTGGTGGGCGCAGAAATGGGCCCTACTGTAAAATATTAGATCAAGAATTGTAATTACATGTCCCTGTTGAACAGGGGCAGAAAAATTGGACCTTAGGCACTGGTGCCACAACACTGCAACCCCTCACAGATTCTCTAGTTGGAGCGCAGGAATGAGCCCTCCTGCTAAATATTGCATCAAAAATTGTAATTACATGCCCTTGTTAAACAAAGGCTGAAAAATTGGGCCTTAGGCACTGGTGCTGGTGCCACAACACTGCAACCCCTCACAGATTCTCTAGTTGGAGTGCAGGAACGAGCCCTGCTGCAAAGTATTGCATCAAAAATTGTAATTACACGCCCCTGTTAAACAGGGGCTGAAAAATTGGGCCTTAGCCACTGGTGGCGGCGACCAGAACCAAAAATATTCTTACAAGCTATCAGCATGATCATTGAGGAGGAAGAGGATAGTCACTCAGCATAACAGGATAGTCACTCAGCATCAGCATAGGCAGTCTTGAAGGGATCTGACATTTCAAAAAAAATTATTCGGTTACATCAGTATCAGGTGCTTGGTAGCTGGTGGTGATCCAAGACTGATTCATTTTTATGAAGGTCAGTCGATCGACCGAGTCAATGGACAGGCGCACCCTGTGATCGGTTACAAAGCCTCCAGCAGCACTGAATGTGCGTTCTGAGTAGCTTAATTGCATACTGTTTAAGCTCTGGCCAGTGATCCATCCTCAAGACGCAGTGACCCAGAGGATTTACGGTGGGAAAGGTGTCCAAGTCAGATCTTGCCCCTAGGTAGTCCTGCCCCATGTAAAACAGACGCTGGCGATGGTTACTGGAACCGATCATACCTTGGGGCTGCGGACTAAAAAAATTGTCTGAACGCATCTGTCAGACGGCCACCTTCTCCACCGCTCCTTCTTTGACTGACCAAAGCCTCAGCAACATTTTGTCCAGGAACAGGAGTTTGTAACCTTCCAGTCTCTGGGAACGCGTTGTACAGACCTTTCTGCAAGGCCTCCCGAAGATGTTTCATCCTCTACTCCCTCTGCGACAGCAAGATAAGGTCCGCAACCTTACCCTTGTAACGTGGATCAAGGAGGGTTGCCAGCCAGTATTGATCCCTCTCCTTGATACCACGAATACGAGGATCCTTCCGCAGGCTTTGCAGGATCAGGGAGGCCATGCAGCGTAGGTTTGCTGAGGCATTCGGTCCGGAGTCCTCTGGGTCACTAAGGATGACATGATCTGCAGCCACCTCCTCCCAGCCACGTACAAGTCCATGGGTTTCTTGGGCCTGTATATGATGCCTTAAAGACTGCTGCTAATGCTGAGTGCCAGGCTCCACCTCCAGGCTGACACAATCCTCCTCTTCCTCCTCCTCTTCCTGTGTGATCGGCGGGCACGCAGGAACACTGTCAGGATAAAGGGGGCCTTGAGAGCTAAGGAAGTCCTCCTCTTCCTGCCTCTGTTCTGCCTCAAGTGCCCTGTCCATTATTCCACGCAGCGTGTGCTCCAACAGGTGGACAAGGGGGACAGTGTCACTGATGCATGCACTGTCACTGCTCACCATCCTTGTGGCCTCCTCAAATGGTGACAGGAGAGTGCATGCATCCCTGATCATGGCCCACTGGGAAAAAAAACAAGCTCCCCTGACCCTATCCTGGTGCCATAGTCGCACAGGTACTCATTGATGGCCCTCTGCTGCGTGTGCAGCTGCTGCAGCATGGCCAACTTTGAGTTCCACCTGGTGGGCATGTCACAGATTAAGCGGTTCTTGGACAGGTTAAATTCCTTTTGGAGGTCAGCCAGCCGAGCACTGGCATTATATGACCTGCAGAAATGCACACAGACTTTCCTGGCCTGCCTTAAGACATCCTGTAAGCCCGGGTACCTGCCCAAGAACCGCTGCACCACCAAGTTAAGGACGTAAGCCAAACAGGGCACATGGGTCAGTTGTCCCTGTCAGAGGGCGGAGAGGAGGTTGGTGCAATTGTCGCAAACCACCATACTTGCCTTAAGCTGACCCTGTCCCTGCAGAGCTGACAGAATATCTGCCCCAGTGTGGCTCCTGTCCCCCAAGCACACTAGCTCAAGCACCGCATGGCATCTTTTGGCCTGCATGCTTGCGTAGCCCTTTGAACGTCTACAGAGCACCACTGGTTCCGAAGACAAATCAGCACAGGAAGAGGCCATGGAGGAAGAAGAAGAGGAGGGGTTGGAGGAGAGAGGTGTGGCAGAATCACCACTAGTAGTATTTTGGAGGAGTGGTGGCGAAACAACCTCCAACACTCCTGCACCCTGTCCTGCATCCTTCCCAGCTGCCAGAAGAGTCACCCAGTGCGCGATGAAAGATAGGTAACGTCCTTGTCCATGCCTGCTGGACCATAAGTCAGCGGTAATATGCACCTTACCGCTGACTGCCCTGTCCAGCGAGGCCAAGACATTGCCTTCCACATGCCGATAGAGAGCCGGAATCGCCTTCCGTGAGAACAAGTGGCTTTTGGGAACCTGCCACTGAGGAACCGCACATTCCACAAACTCACGGAAAGGGGCAGAGTATGCCAACTGAAAAGGCAGCAGTTGAAGTGCTAGCAATTTAGCCAAGCTAGCATTCAACCACTGGGCATGTGGATGGCTGGGAACGAACTTCTTTCGGCGGTGCAGCAGCTAGGGCAGGGAAATTTGCCTGGTACAATCTGACGTCGGTGTACCGATAGCAGATTGCCCCCAAGTACTTGGCTGTGACACACCTAATTCTACACCTTCATTCCTCTCAGTGCAGGCCTCAGGGAGGACTGAAGGTATAATGGGGTTGGAGATCCCAGCTGATCAGAAGCAAGGAGAGGTCCTCTTTGTTCTTTGGTGTGGGTCTTTTAGATACGCTTGCCAACAAACTGCATGGCAGGTCAACATATGCCTGGTCAAGCATGTGGTGCCCAAGGGGGAGATGTTTTGGCCACACGAGATATGCTTGAGACATATGTTGCAAATGGCAGCAGTGGGGTCTAATGCACTTGTCTCAAAAAAGGCCCACACCAAAGAACTTTTGGAATAACGTGCAGAGACAGCAGCGCCCTGCAAATGCGGAGCTCTGTGGTGTGATGCAGTCGGTGTTCTGCCCTTAAGCTGACCCCTGGAGGGCATCCTGCCTCGTTGGTGATGTGCCTCCTCCTCTACCTCCTCCTCTCTCCTATCAGGCACCCACGTGGAGTCAGTGACCTCATCATCTCCTCCCTCCTCATCACTGGAGCAAAGCTGGCAGTATGCTGCAGCTGGGGGAAAATGACTGCCAGATTGCTGTCCTTCTTGGGCACCCCCTCTCTTTCGGCTCACGTTACTGCCTTTCTCTAGCTGGGTACCATCATCTGAGCTTTCAAAACGCTGGGCATCCTCCTGGAGCATGTACCCAACACTGTGGTCAAACAGTTCGGGGGACTCCTCAGGAGGACTTGGTGGGGCTAGGGAAGGAGTGACTGATGCCATTGAACTGAGGGAAGAGGCTGCGTTGGCAGCTGCTTTGCCAGACAAAGTACCCTGAGCCTGGGTGAGAGAGGATGAGGAGGATGAGGACGGCTTGGTCATCCACTCTACCAAGTCTTCCGAATGTTGCGGCTCAACACAGCCAGCTGCCAAAAAAAAGGCCAAGCGTGTCCCACGGCCACGTGCTGATGAGGATGCACCGTCTCCATGACCAGCACTGTTGCCTCTAGACACAGAGCCTGCTTGCCCTCTTTTATTGGCTTGTGACTGTCTGCCTCTCCTTGTTGGCCGTCCAGACATACTAATGGCCTGCAGTGAGATGTAGCTGCACAAAGCTGGGATGTATATATATACTGATACTGCAGCTAGCAGAATCAACTGCCTGCCTGTAGTATTATTAGTATGAGAACACCAGCAATTGTCTTCAGGTAGCTTTAGGTGCACACTGTGCAGAGGACACAGTACACTAACTGTAAATACTGTAGCTGCCTGCCTGTGGTATTAATAGGAGCAGAACAACAGCAATTGTCTCCAGGTAACTTTAGGTGCACACTGTACAGAGGATGCACTACACTAACTGTAAATACTGTAGCTGCCTGCCTGTGGTATTAATAGGATCAGAAGAACACCACTAATTTTCTTCAGGTAGCTTTAGGTGCACACTGTGCAGAGGGCGCACTACACTAACTTGTAAATACTGCAGCTGCCTGCAGTACTGTATTAATTGGATCAAAAGAACACCACTAATTTTCTTCAGGTAGCTTTAGGTGCACACTGTGCAGAGGACGCACTACACTAACTTGTAAATACTACAACTGCCTGCGGTACTGTACTAATAGGATCAGAAGAACATCACTAATTTTCTTCAGGTAGCATTAGGTGCACACTGTGCAGAGGACACACTGCACTAATAAATACTACAGCTGCCTGCGGTACTGTACTATTAGGATCAAAAGAACACCACTAATTTTCTTCAGGTAACTTTAGGTACACACTGTGCAGAGGAGGCACTACACTAACTTGTAAATACTGCAGCTGCCAGTGGTACTGTACTAATAGAATCAGAAGAACACCACTAATTTTCTTCAGGTAGCTTTAGGTGCACACTGTGCAGAGGACGCATTACACTAACTTGTGAATACTGCAGCTGCCTGCGGTACTGTACTAATAGGATCAGAAGAACACCACTAATTTTATTCAGGTAGCTTTAGGTGCACACTGTGCAGAGGACGCACTACACTAACTTGTAAATACTACAGATGCCTGCGGTACTGTACTAATAGGATCAGAAGAACACCACTAATTTTCTTCAGGTAGCTTTAGGTGCACACTGTGCAGAGGACGCACTACACTAACTTGTAAATACTGCAGCTGCCTGCGGTACTGTACTAATAGGATCAGAAGAACACCACTAATTTTCTTCAGGTAGCTTTAGGTGCACACTGTGCAGAGGACGCACTACACTAACTGTAAATACTGTAGCTAATAGGACTAATAGGATCAGAAGAACACCAGCAATTTTCTTCAGGTAGCTGTAAATACTGTAAAAACACCTGCCTTCCTGTCAGTAGTAGGAAGAGAATAACAGGAACGGATCTAGCTAAACTGAATACAGTATATATATATATATATATATATATATATAAATATATATATATATATAAACACCTAGGATGTATATATATATACACAATACACTGTAAGTGCAGCTAATTGACTCGCCTGCCTACTCTTTCTAAGTTAAATCAAATGACACTGTCTCTCTGTCTATCTATCTTTCTCTCAACGCCGGAACACACTACACAGGGCCGCCGTGCAGGCGGCCTTATATAGTGTGGGGCATGTACTTAACCCTTTGAGCCATAATTGGCCGAAGCCACCCTGGCTTTGGCCAATTACAGCTCTCTGTACAGACGGCGCTTTGATTGGCCAAGCATGTGGGTCATAGTGCATGCTTGGCCAATCATCAGCCAGCAATGCACTGCCATGCCACAGTGAATTATGGGCCGTGACGCGCCAAATTCGTTCGTAATTCGGCGAACGGCCGAACACACGATGTTCGAGTCGAACATGGGTTCGGCTCGAACACGAAGCTCATCCCTAGTCAGTAGGGCAGAGCATGGTGTCAGTAGAGTAGTAGACACTACACCACTATCCATGTTGCCCTTGATTTTATTGTGATCAAATCTTTTTTACTGTATCTTTTTTTTTAGCAATAAAGATACCTTTTTTATCTGCACTATGGAGAAGCTTTATTTTTCTTTCCACATATCTTCCGGATGGGAGTGAATGCCTAGCTTCTACCATATGCGGTACATCTCATCTGCCAGATTATTACCTGTGCGTCTACCGTGACCACCCACTTGACGATTCCTGGAGTTCCCGTGGAGTCTAACTCAGAAGTTCTGATGGTCTGGATACCTTCCAATATGCCCTGGGTGGCACACTGCCTTCATGACTCCATGTCGCTGACAGGGGAGTCCTTTGGATCTGGTAAGAGTTTACACTTATTTTCCTATTTGATGCCGTTTTTGGTTTGATGTGGCCTCCATCCACGGATCAACCTATTTTTCCTGCCTGCATTTGGAATAGCCACCATCCTCAGTGATTGTTTCCATGCTTATACACAGTTGGATACTTACCCTTTATGCATTTGCCCTATGGCTAATTGACTTTTGTTCATCACCAATTTAGTCTACTACATCTCGTTGAAGGACTTGTGTTTCTTTGGACTTTATTATATTTTCTTACCATTATTTTGTCACTTTGGTTTGCCCACCATGCGCTACATTTTTACTATTCATTATACACTGTTTTTGTCACACTGTATGTAGCTGTTCCTTTCCACTAGTTAGCGCAGTGTTTTTTTACCCATTTTTCTATCGTAGTACAGTTACTACTACACTTCTGGTGGTGTACACAGTACACAATACAGTACAGCCGTAGTACAGTTGCTACTACACTTCTGGTGGTGTACACAGTACACAATACAGTGCAGCCATAGTGCAGTTGCTACTACAATTCTGGTGGTGTACACAATACCATGCAGCCGTAGTGCAGTTACTACTACTTTTTTGGTGGTGTACACAATACAGTGCAGCCGTAGTGCAGTTGCTACTACTTTTCTGGTGGTGAACGCATTACACAATACAGTGCAGAGTGCAGTTGCTACTACACTTCTGGCGGTGTACACAGTACACAATACAGTGCAGCTATAGTGCAGTTGCTACTACACTTCTGGTGGTGTACACAATACAGTGCAGCCATAGTGCAGTTGCTACTACTTTTCTGGTGGTGTACACAGTACACAATACAGTGTAGTGTGGTGTTGCAAAACAAAATATACATCATGTCCGGAAAGCCACCAAGGAGAGGCAGACGTTTATAGGCCACTAAAAGAGGGAAAGCAACCTCTGCGTCTACAATTAGGGATGAGCCGAACACCCCCCGATTCGGTTCGCACCAGAACCTGCGAACGGACCGAAAGTTCGCACGAACGTTAGAACCCCATTGACGTCTATGGGACTCGAACGTCTGAAATCAAAAGTGCTCATTGTAAAGGCTAATTTGCATGGTATTGTCCTAAAAAGGGTTTGGGGACCCGGGTCCTACCCCAGGGGACATGTATCAATGCAAAAAAAACTTTTAAAAACGGCCGTTTTTTCGGGAGCAGTGATTTTAATGATGCTTAAAGTAAAAAAAAAAAAAAGTGAAATAATCCTTTAAATATCGTACCTGGGGGGTGTCTATAGTATGCCTGTAAAGTGGCGCGTGTTTAGAACAGTCCCTGCACCAAATGTCATTTTTAAAGGAAAAAAATCTCATTTAAAACTGCTTGCGGGTTTAATGTAATGTCGGGTCCTGGCAATATGGATGAAAATCAGTGAGACAAACGGCATGGGTACCCCCCAGTCCATTACCAGGCCCTTTGGGTCTTGTATGGATATTAAGGGGAACCCCGCACCCAAATTAAAATAAGGAAAGGTGTGGGGCCACCAGGCCCTATAAACTCTGAACAGCAGTATACAGGCGGTGCAAACAAGACAGGGACTGTAGGTTTGTTGTTAAGTAGAATCTGTTTGTCATTTTGAACTGGTAAATTTTTAACGTGTTTAGCTCCAGCCAAAAAATCTTTTTTAAGCTTTTTGGAAAACATAGGGAAGGGTTATCACCCCTGTGACATTTGTTTTGCTGTCTTTCCTCCTCTTTAGAAGATTTCACCTCACTTTTTGTCCCAATGACAAATGTTTTTTGAGAATTTGGGTTTTTTTGTGGAACAAGGATTGGAAAGCATCAGTGGAAAGGAGAAATGTTTTTCCCATATTAACTCTTACAGGAGAGAATTTCCCTTCCTAGGGGTAGATTTCATCTCACTTCCTGTTGTCTCCTTCCGTTTGCAAGTAGGAGTCGTTTGTAAGTTAGATGTTTGAAAGTAGGGGCCTGCCCTATATACTCAGCAGAAATTTGGGCCTTGGGTGTTGTTGTGGCCACAACAACGTAAGCCCTCACAGGGCCCTGCTGTGAAATATTAGATCAAGAATTGTAATTACATGCCCCTGTTGAACAGGGGCAGAAAAACTGGGCCTTTGGTGGTGGTGGTGCTGGTGCCACAACACTGCAACCCCTCACAGACACTCTAGTTGGAACGCAGGAACGAGCCCTGCTGCAAAGTATTGCATCAAAAATTGTAATTACACGCCCCTGTTAAACAGGGGCAGAAAAATTGGGCCTTAGGCACTGGTGCTGGTGCCACAACTATGCAAGCCCTCACAGACACTCTAGTTGGAACGCAGGAACGAGCCCTGCTGCAAAGTATTGCATCAAAAATTGTAATTACATGCCCCTGTTAAACAGGGGCTGAAAAATTGTGCCTTAGGCACTGGTGGTGGCGCCCAGAACCAAAAATGTTCTTACAAGCTATCAGCGTGATGATTGAGGAGGAAGAGGATAATTACTCAGGGATAGTAAGTCAGCATCAGCATAGGCAGTCTTTGAAGGGATCTGAGATTTCAAAAAAAATTATTCTGTTACATCAGCATCAGGTGCTTGGTAGCTGGTGGTGATCCAAGACTGATTCATTTTTATGAAGGTCAGTCGATCGACCGAGTCGGTGGACAGACGCACCCTGTGATCGGTTACCACGCCTCCAGCAGCACTGAATGTGCGTTCCGAAAGAACGCTGGATGCAGGACAGGCCAGTAGCTCAATTGCATACTGTGCAAGCTCTGGCCAGTGATCCATCCTCAAGACCCAGTAACCCAGAGGATTTTCGGTGGGAAAGGTGTCCAAGTCTGATCTTGCCCCTAGGTATTCCTGCACCATGTAAAACAGACGCTGGCGATGGTTGCTGGAACCGATCATACCTTGGGGCTGCGGACCAAAAAATTGTCTGAACGCATCGGTCAGACGGCCACCTTCTCCACCGCTCCTTCTTTGACTGACCGAAGCCTCAGCAACACGTTGTCCAGAAACAGGAGTTTGTAACCTCGCAGTCTCTGGGAACGCGTTGCACAGACCTTTCTGCAGGGCCTCCCGAAGATGTTTCATCCTCTGCTCCCTCTGCGATGGCAAGATAAGGTCCGCAACCTTACCCTTGTAACGTGGATCAAGGAGGGTTGCCAGCCAGTATTGGTCCTTCTCCTTGATACCACGAATACGAGGATCCTTACGCAGGCTTTGCAGGATCAGGGAGGCCATGCAGCATAGGTTTGCTGAGGCATTCGGTCCGGAGTCCTCTGGGTCACTAAGGACGACATGGTCCGCAGCCACCTCCTCCCAGCCACTTACAAGTCCATGTGTTTCTTGGGACTGATCCCTTAAAGACTGCTGCTGATGCTGAGTGCCAGGCTCCACCTCCATACTGACACAATCTTCCTCCTCTTCCTCCTCCTCGTCCTCTTCCTGTGTGATCGGCGGGCACGCAGGAACACTGTCTGGATAAAGGGGGCCTTGAGAGCTAAGAAAGTCCTCCTCTTCCTGCCTCTGTTCTGCCTCAAGTGCCCTGTCCATTATTCCACGCAGCGTGTGCTCCAACAGGTGGACAAGGGGGGCAGTGTCACTGATGCATGCACTGTCACTGCTCACCATCCTCGTGGCCTCCTCAAATGGTGACAGGACAGTGCATGCATCCCTGATCATGGCCCACTGGCGTGGGGAAAAAAAAACAAGCTCCCCTGACCCTGTCCTGGTGCCATAGTCGCACAGGTACTCATTGATGGCCCTCTGCTGCGTGTGCAGCCACTGCAGCATGGCCAACGTTGAGTTCCACCTGGTGGGCATGTCACAGATTAGGCGGTTCTTGGGCAGATTAAACTCCTTTTGGAGGTCCGTCAGCCGAGCACTGGCATTATATGACCGGCGGAAATGCACACAGACTTTCCTGGCCTGCCTCAGGACATCCTGTAACCTTGGGTACCTGCCCAAGAACCGCTGCACCACCAAGTTAAGGACGTCAGCCAAACAGGGCACATGGGTCATTTGTCCCTGTCGGAGGGCAGAGAGGAGGTTGGTGCCATTGTCGCAAACCACCATCCCTGCCTTAAGTTGGCATGGCGTCAACCACCTCTGAACCTGCCCCTGCAGAGCTGACAGAACCTCTGCCCCAGTGTGGCTCCTGTCCCCCAAGCACACCAGCTCAAGCACCGCATGGTATCTTTTGGCCTGTGTACTTGCGTAGCCCCTTGAACGGCTACGGAGCACCGCTGGTTCCGAGGACAAAGCACAGGAAGAGGCCATGGAGGAAAAAGAAGAGGAGGGGGTGGAGGAGAGGGTGTGTCACAATCATTAGCAATTTGAAGGCGTGGTGGCGGAACAACCTCCAACACGACTGCACCTTGTCCTGCATCCTTCCCAGCTGTCAGCAGAGTCACCGAATGCGCCGTGAAACTTAGGTAACGTCCCTGTCCATGCCTGCTGGACCATGAGTCAGCGGTAATATGCACTTTACCGCTGACCGCCCTGTCCAGCGAGGCATGGACATTGCCTTCCAGATGCCGGTAGAGAGCCGGAATCGCCTTCCGTGAGAAAAAGTGGCGTTTGGGTACCTGCCACTGAGGAACCGCACATTCCACAAACTCACGGAAGGGGGCAGAGTCTACCAACTGAAAAGACAGCAGTTGAAGTGCTAGCAATTTTGCCAAGCTAGCATTAAACCGCTGGGCATGTGGATGGCTGGGAGCAAACTTCTTTCGGCGGTGCAGCAGCTGGGGCAGGGAAATTTGCCTGGTACAATCTGACGTCGGTGTACCAAAAGCAGATTGCCCACAAGTACTTGGCTGTGACACACCTAATTCTACGCCTTCATTCCTCTCAGTGCAGGTCTCAGAGAGGACTGAAGGTATAGTGGGGTTGGAAATCTCAGCTGATGAGGAGCAGGGAGAGGTCCTCTTTGTTCTTTGGTGTGGGTCTTTTAGATACGCTTGCCAACGAACTGCATGGCAGGTCAACATATGTCTGGTCAAGCATGTGGTACCCAAGCGGGAGATGTTTTGGCCACGCGACATACGCTTGAGACATATGTTGCAAATAGCAGCGGTGCGATCTGATGCACTCGTCTCAAAAAAGGCCCACACCAAAGAACTTTTTGAATAACGTGCAGAGACTGCAGCGCCCTGCACATGTGGAGCTTTGGGGTGTGATGCAGTCAATGTGCTGCCCTTAGGCTGGCCCCTGGAGGGCATCCTGCCTCATTGGTGATGTGCCGCCTCCTCCTCCTCCTCCCTCCTATCAGGCACCCACGTTGAGTCAGTGACCTCATCATCCCCTCCCTCCTCATCACTGGAGCAAACCTGGCAGTATGCTGCAGCAGGGGGAGCATGACTGCCAGATTGCTGTCCTTCTTGGGCACCCCCTCTGTCCGTGCTCATGTTACTGCCTTCATCGAGCTCAGTATCATCATCAGAGCCTTCCAAACGCTGGGCATCCTTCTGGAGCATTTACCCAACACTGTGGTCAAACAGTTCGAGGGACTCCTCAGGAGGACATGGTGGGGCTAGGGAAGGAGTCACTGATGACATTGAGCCGAGGGAAGAGGCCGCTGCTTTGCCAGACAAAGTACCCTGGGCATGGGTGAGAGAGGATGAGGAGGATGAAGACGGCTTGGTCATCCACTCGACCAAGTCTTCCGAATGTTGCGGCTCAACACGACCAGCTGCCGAAAAAAAGGCCAAGCGTGTCCCACGGCCACGTGCTGATGAGGATGCACCGTCTCCACGACCAGCACTAGACACAGAGCCTGCTTTCCCTCTCTTATTGGCTTGTGACTGTCTGCCTCTCCTTCTTGGCCTTCCAGACATACTAATGGCCTGTAGCTGCACTAAGCTGGGATATATATATATATATATATATATATATATATACTGATACTGCAGCTAGCAAAATCAACTGCCTGTAGTATGAGAACACCACCAACCTTCTACAGGTAGCTTTAGCTGAACACTGTGAGCAGGACGCACCCCACTAACTTGTAGGTTTAGCTGAACACTGTGAGCAGGACGCACTGCACTAACTGTAAATAGTCTAGCTGCCTGACTGTGGTACTAATAGGATCAAAAGAACACCAGTAATTTTCTTCAGGTAGCTGTATATACTGTAACAAGACAAGCCTACCTGTCAGTAAGAAGATAACAGGAACGGATCTAGCTGAACACTGTGAGCAGGATGCACCCCACTAACTTGTAAGTTTAGCTGAACACTGTGAGCAGGACGCACCCCACTAACTTGTAGGTTTAGCTGAACACTGTGAGGTGGACGCACCACACTAACTTGTAGGTTTAGCTGAACACTGTGAGCAGGACACACCCCACTAACTTGTAGGTTTAGCTGAACACTGTGAGCAGGACGCACCCCACTAACTTGTAGGTTTAGCTGAACACTGTGAGCAGGACGCACCGCACTAACTTGTAGGTTTAGCTGAACACTGTGAGCAGGACGCACCGCACTAACTTGTAGGTTTAGCTGAACACTGTGAGCAGGACGCACCCCACTAACTTGTAGGTTTAGCTGAACACTGTGAGCAGGACGCACCCCACTAACTTGTAGTTTTAGCTGAACACTGTGAACAGGACGCACTACACTAACTGTAAATAGTCTGGCTGCCTGACTGTGGTACTAATAGGATCAAAAGAACACCAGCAATTTTCTTCAGGTAGCTGTATATACTGTAACAAGACAAGCCTGCCTGTCAGTAAGAAGATAACAGGAACAGGTCTAGCTGAACACTGTGAGCAGGATGCACTGCACTAACTGTAAATAGTCTAGCTTCCTGACTGGGGTACTAATAGGATCAAAAGAACACAAGCAATTTTCTTCAGGTAGCTGTATATACTGTAACAAGACAAGCCTGTCAGTAAGAAGATAGCAGGGACGGATCTAGCTGAACACTGTGAGCAGGACGCACTGCACTAACTGTAAACAGTCTAGCTGCCTGACTGTGGTACTAATAGGATCAAAAGAACACCAGTAATTTTCTTCAGGTAGCTGTAAATACTATAACAAAACAAGCCTGCCTGTCAGTAGGAAGATAACAAGAACGGATCTAGCTAAACTGAATACAGTGTATATATATATATATATATGCAACACCTGGGATGCATATATATACACAATACACTGTAAGTGCAGCTAACTGACTGACTGTTCTGCCTAATCTATCTAACTCAAATCAAATGTCACTGTCTGCCTCTCTCTCTCTCTCAATGAACGCCGGAACACACACTACACAGGGCCGCCGTGCAGGCGGCCTTATGTAGTGTGGGGCGTGTACTAAATCCCCTGAGCCATAATTGGCCAAAGCCTCCTTGGCTTTGGCCAATTACGGCTCTCTGTTCAGGCGACGCTGTGATTGGCCAAGCATGCGGGTCATAGTGCATGCTTGGCCAATCATCAGCCAGCAATGCACTGCGATGCCGCAGTGAATTATGGGCCGTGACGCGCCACACGAATTTGGCCCATATCATTCGCAATTCGGCGAACGACCGAACAGCCGATGTTCGAGTCGAACATGGGTTCGACTCGAACACGAAGCTCATCTCTATCTACAATCAACAGTGCTGGTCATGGACATGGTGCATCCTCTGCAGGTGGCCGTGGGGCACGCTTGTCCTTTTTTTCTGCTGCTGGGGCAGGGGCGGAAAAATTGGGCCTTTGGTGGTGGTGGTGGTGGCACAACACTGTAAGCCCTCACAGTTACTCTTGGTGAGCGCAGGAATGGGCCCTGCTGTGAAATATTAGATCAAAAGTTGTTATTACATGCCCCTGTTAAAAATGGACATAAAAATTGGGCCTTAGGCAGTGGTGGTGGTGCCGTAAACCAAAAATATTGTTGAAACCTAGCATCATCTAGATTGAGGAGGAATAGGATAGCCACTCAGCATAGGCAGCCTTGAAGGGATCCCACATCTATAGAAAAATCAAATCAGTTACATCAGCATCAGGTGCTTGATAGCTGCTGATCCAAGATTGATTCATTTTTATGAATGTGAGCCTATCAACGGAGTCTGTGGACAGGCACACTCTATGATCCATTACAAACCCTCCAGCAGCACTGAATGTGCGTTCAGAAAGAACGCTGGATGCAGGACAGGCCAGTAGCTCAATTGCATATTGAGCAAGTTCTGGCCAGTGGTCCATCATTAAGACCCAGTAACCCAGTGGATGCTCTGTTGGAATGGTCTCCAAGTCTGCTCTTGTCCCTAGATATTCCTGCACCATGTAATGCACATGCTGGTTGCTTGAACAGATCAGACCTTAGCACTGAGGACTGAAAAATTTTCTAAAGGCATCGGTCAGCCGGCCACCTTCTCCACTGCTCTTCCTCGGACTGAACAAAGCCTCAGCAACACATTGTCCAGAACCAGGAAATTGTAACCTCCCAGGGTCTGGAAATACATTGCACAAACCTTTTTTCAAGGCCTCCTGAAGATGTTTCATCCTCTGCTCCCTCTGCGAAGGCAGAATGAGTTCTGCAAGCTTACCCTTGTAACATGGATCAAGAAGGGTTGCCAGCCAGTAATGATCCCTCTCTTTGATACCACAAATCCTAGGGTCCTTTTTTGCAGGCTTTGCAGAATCAGGAAGACCATGCAGGGTAAGTTTGCAGAGGCATTTAATTCTGAGTCCTCTGGGTCACTAAAGATCACACTAAGGATCACATGATCCGTAACAACCTCCTCCCAGCCACGTACAACTCCTTGGGTTTCTGGGGACTGAAAACCATCCCTTGAAGACTGCTGCTTAGTGTTATCCTTCATGTCCATGCTGACACAATCCTCCTCCTCCTCCTCTTCCTGTGTGTTTGGTGGGCCCGCAGGAATACTATCTGGATAAAGGGGGCCTTGAGGGGTAAGGAAGTCCTCTTCCTCCCGTTGTTCTGCTTCAAGTGCCCTGTCCATTATTCCACGAAGCGTGTGCTCCAACAGGAAGACAAGAGGGACAGTATCACGGATGCATGCATTGTCGCTGCTCACCATCCTCATGGCCTCCTCAAATGGTGACAGGGCAGTGCATGCATCCTTGATCAGTAGCCACTGGCTTGGAGAAAAGAAGCCAAGCTCCCCTGAACCTGTCCTGGTGCCATACTCACACAGGTACTCATTGATGGCCCTCTGATTCGTGCGCAGCCACTACAGCATTGCCAACGTTGAATTCCACTTGGTGGGCATGTCACAAATGAGGCGGTTGGTTGGCAAGTTGCATTGAATGTCAGCCAGCCGAGCAATGGCATTGTATGACTGGCGGAAATGACCACAGCCTTTTTTGGCCTGCCTCAGGAGATCCTGTAAGCCTGGATACCTGCTCAAGAACCGCTGCACCACCAAATTCAGGACGTGTGCAAAACATGGAACATGGGTCAAGTGTCCCTGTCGGAGGGCGGAGAGAAGGTTGGTGCCATTGTCGCATACAACCATTCCTGGCTCAAGGCTGCCGTGGCGTCAACCACCTCTGAGCCTGCCCCTGGATAGCTGACAGAATCTCTGCCCCAGTGTGGCTCCTGTCCCTTAAGCAGACCAACTCAAGCACCGCATGGCATCTTTTTGCCTGAGTGCTTGCGTAGTCCCTTGAACAGTTACGGAGCACCACTGGTTAAGAGGATAAATCTACAGAAGAGGCCATAGAGGAAGAAGAAGAGGAGGGGGTGGAGGAGAGAGCTGTGGCAGAATCACCACTAGCATTTTGGAGGCGTGGAGGCGGAACAAGCTCCAACAATACTGAACCCTGTCCTGCATCCTTCCCAGCTGCCAGCAGTTACCCAGTGCACCATGAAGGAAAGGTAACATCCCTTCCCATGTCTGCTAGACCATGAGTCAGCGGTAATATGCACCTTACTGCTAACCGCCCTGTCCATCGAGGCCAAAGCATTGCCTTCCACATGCCGGTAGAGACCAGGAATGGCCTTCCGTGAAAAAAAATGGAGTTTTGGAATCTGTCACTGAGGTACAGCACATTCCACAAATTCACGAAAGGGGGCAGAGTTTACCAGCTGAAAAGGCAGCAGTTGCAGTGCTGGCAATTTGGCCAAGCTAGCATTCAGACGCTGAGCATGTGGATGGCTGGGACCAAATTTCTTTTTACAGTTTAGCAGCTGGGGTAGGGAAATTTGCCTGCTACAATCAGGTGGTGGTGTACTTATAGCAGATTGGCTGCAAGTACTTGGGACACCTATTGCTATACCTTCATTCCTCTCAGTGCAGGTTTTTGAGAGGACTGGAGGTATACTGGGGTTGGAGATCCCAGGAGCAAGGAGAAGTCCACCTTTTTCTTTGACGTGGGTCTTTTAAGTGCTGTTGCCAACGGACTGCATGGGAGGTTGTCATATGTCTGGTCAAGCATGTGGTGAACAAGCGACTGCTATTCTGGCCACGCTGGATCCGCTTTAGACATAGGTTGCAAACAGCAATGGTACGATCTGCTGCACACGTGTCAAAAAAGGCCCACACCAAGGAACTTCAAAATCAGCGGGGAGTCAGCAGCGCCCTGCACCTGCGGAGCTCGGTGTGATGCAGTAGGGTGGCTGCCCTTAAGCTGCCCCCTAGAGGACATCCTGCCTCGTTGGAGTTGTGATGCCTCCTCCTTCTCCTCTCTTCTATCAGGCACCCAAGTAGAGTCAGTGACCTCATCATCCCCTCCCTCCTCATCACTGGAGCAAACTTGGCAGTATGCTGCAGCTGGGGGAACATGACTGCCATTTTTTTGTCCTTCTTGGGCACCCCCTCTCTCTAGGCTCACGTTACTCCCTTCCTCAACCTGGGAACCAACATCGCAGCCTTCAAATAGCTGCGCATCCTCCAGCAGCATGTACCCAACACTGTGGTCGAATAGTTCGGGGGACTCCTCTGTGCATGATGGTGGGAATATGGAAGGAGTGACTGTGGACAAGGGCCTGGTGGAATAGGCCGCTTTGGCAGCTGCATTGGAAGGTAAACTACTCTGAGCCTGGGTGACAGAGGATGAGGACGGCTTTGTTATCCACCAACTCTTCTGCATGTTCTGGCTCAATAACACCGCCAGCAGCAGAAAAAAAGGAACAGCGTGCCCCATGGCCACCTGCAGAGGATGCACCATGTCCATTGTTGACTGTAGACACAGAGGCTGCTTGCCCTCTTTTAGTGGCCTGTGAGCGTCTGCCTCTCCTTGGTGGCCTTCTGGACATGATGTATATTTTTATTTTGTTTGCAACACCACACTACACTAGATTGTGTACTGTGTACACCACTAGAAGTGTAGTAGCAACTGCACTACGGCTGTACTGTATTGTGTACTGTGTACACCACCAGAAAAGTAGTAGCAACTACACTATGGCTGCACTGTATTGTAATTATAATTTTTGATGCAATATTTCACAGCAGGACCCATTCCTGCACCAAACAAGAGTATCTGTGAGGGGTTACAGTGTTGTGGCACCACCCCCACCACCCAAGGCCCACTTTTTCTGCCTCTGTTTAAAAGGAGCATGAAATTACAATTTTTGATCTAATATTTCACAACAGGGCCCGTTCCTGCAACCAACAAGAGTATCTGTGAGGGGTTACAGTGTTGTGGCACCACCACCACCCAAGGCCCAATTTTTCTGCCCCTGTTTAACAGGGGCATGCAATTACAATTTTTGATCTAATATTTCACAGCAGGGCCCGTTCCTGCGCCCACCAAGAGTAACTGTGAGGTCTTACAGTTTTGTGGCACCACCACCACCACCACCAAAGGCCCAGTTTTTCTGCCCCTGTTTAACAGGGGCATGTAATTACAATTTTTGATCTAATATTTCACAACAGGGCCCGTTCCTGCAACCAACAAGAGTATCTGTGAGGGGTTACAGTGTTGTGGCACCACCACCACCCAAGGCCCAATTTTTCTGCCCCTGTTTAACAGGGGCATGCAATTACAATTTTTGATCTAACAATTCACAGCAGGGCCCGTCCCTGCGCCCACCAAGAGTAACTGTGAGGGCTTACAGTGTTCTGGGTGCAGGGTTCCCCTTAATATCCATACCAGACCCAAAGGGCCTGGTAATGGGCTGGGGGGGACCCCATGCCGTTTTTCTCAATGATTTTCATCTATATTGCCGGGAACCGACAATACATTACAGCCGCAAATGACTTTTTTGCTTTAGAAATGTCATTTTGCTGTGGTATTGTTTTAAACACGGGAAAACTGCGCCACTTTACAGGCACACTATAGACACCCCCCAGGTACGATATTTAAAGGAATATTTCATTTTTATTGTTTAAAATTTTGTTTTTAAAACTTTTTTTTGCATTAATACATGGAGCAGGACCTGGGTCCCCAAACATTTTTTTACGGTAATAACTTGCATATAAGCCTTAAAAATTACCGTATATACTCGAGTATAAGTCGAATTTTTCAGCACATTTTTTTGTGCTGAAAGTGCCCCCCTCGACTTATACTCGAGTCAAGCACTTTTCTGCAGCAAAAAATTTCATTTTCCGAACCGACTTTGGGGCCCCGTATCTCAGGGCCACTTGGAGCTAGGAACCCCACATTTGGTGTGCAAACCGAGTGGAACTGGTGCCGCAATATATCCAAAGCTGGAGTTCCTAGCACTAAGTGGCCCCAAGATACGGGGCCCCAAAATCGGTTCGGAAAATGTCATTCTCTTGCAGAAAAGTGCTTGACATTTTCTGAACCAAATTTGGGGCCCCGTATCTCAGGGCCACTTGGTGCTAGGAACCCCAAATATGGTGTGCAATCCCAGTGGAACTGGTACCATAACATATCCAAAGCGGGGGTTCCTAGCACCAAGTGGCCCCGAGATACGGGGCCCCAAATCAGGTCTGGAAAATGTCATTCTCTGCTGTAGAAAAGTGCTTGACATTTTCTGAACCGATTTTTGGGGCCTTGTATCTCGGGGCCACTTGGTGCTAAAAACCCCAGCTTTAGATATGTTGTGGTGCCAGTTCCACTGGGTTTGCAAACCAAATATGGGGTTCCTAGCACCAAGTGGCCCCGAGATACGGGGCCCCAAATTGGGCAACTGTGTCCATCTGCAGCAATGTCATTTCGGGACCCTTTGGGTTCAGACACCCCAAATTTTGGCTGCAGCTAGGGGGCATCTAGGAACCCTTAACTACCGAGTTTGAAGTTCTGGGGACCTATGGCTGCAAATGGGCACAGTAAGGCATGCAAATGGGCACAGTGAGGCTGCAAATGGGCACAGTGAGGCATGCAAATGGGCACAGTGAGGCTGCAAATGGGCATTGTTGACCCTCTTTTCCACTTACAGTAGCTGTGCATTTCTCACCCTCGTCTTATACTCGGGTCAATAAGTTTTTCCCATTTTTTTGTGGTAAATTAGGGCCTCGACTTATGCTACCATATATACTCGAGTATATATGGTAGCACTTTTGATTTTTCATGTTCGTGTCCCATAGGCTTTAACGGTGTTTGTGTGTTTGAACAAACTTTTTGCATGTTCGCATGTTCTGCTGCGAACCGAACCGAGGGGTGTTCGGCTCATCCCTACAGGAGAGGCTCCTGTGTAATTGCTCCTCGCTTGGTCCTCTGTTTGTCCTGAAGTAGCTATTATAGAAAAATCAAAACTGAAGAGGATCCATCACCACAAGGCCATATGTTACTGTGTATGTAAATTAAAATTGTGGATGATAGTTAACAATTATTTCTTGCTAAAAATGAGGAGGACTGCACATAGGGTAGATGAATCAGTTGATTGACTGTATCAAGTCACAGAGTGATCCTGTGAATACAGTAGCAGTATAAAGTGCCACGTCCTAAAATTTGTGAAATATCGAAAGAGAATTGGGACTTGGACTTTTTAGGCACAGTAAACAATGGTAGTAAAAAATGTATTTTATTTATTACAAAAATTCACATAAAAGATCACTACATATTCTACAAAATCCACATTGACAATATTGTACAAAAATATATAAAAAGTACCGTTACTGCGTAGAACCAGAAAGATATGAAGGCAAAGGGATGAAATGGAAGTCATTCCTTGTTCCTTATGGTATAAATGTCCAAAGACATGGTTCAAGAGCAGGTGGGCGGTATAATGATGTAAGAGGTATTTAACTTTGCTCTACATGTTGCACACTGTGTAGCGCTTCTTCAGGAGCATATATAGTAGCTATCAAATAGATGGAAGACAGAAGAATATGTGTAAGTATAACAATACAATTGCATTAGAATATTAATCACATAGTATAAACATAAGCTGTAGTACTTGTACCCAGGGCGGCCACCAACCAATCAACTCTGACTTGGACAGAGAAGCAGCAAACCAAAATGTTATGGGGGCGTGCATAATAAAATAATAAGTGTAACAAACAAACAGTATATAATAGAAAATCAAAAACCACAAGGAAGCCAAAAAGCTAGTATAGTATAATGCGTAGCTTATCCTGTGGGGTCCTATAACGGAACCAATCTCACAAAACATTTTTTATTTAATATAGTAACAAGAAAAGTAATAATCGAGCGAAAACTTACTTGATGATGATGTTGAATAATTAGACGCATAATATTTGTTTAAAATTCAAGTCCCAGTTCTCTTTCGATATTGCACATAGGGTAGCTCACAAGTTTGATTTTAGGATCTTTTGGATCCATTCTGGATTTTAAAAAATAATTGCCTACAATAAATTTGTTTTAAAAAATATATATATGTGTGGTGTCATCTGTACCAGTAAAGTATGATTTTTTTTTCTTGGTTAATTTAAGGGCCCACTGCTGATGTGTAGGGGAACTCTCATGTAAAAGGATACTCCTGATATAAAGGGGGACACTGAGGTTAAACGAGGACTTCTGATGCTAAGTAGGAAGCTCCTGATGAAAATGAGGGGGGCGGGGCTCCTGATATAAAGGGAGACTTCTGGAATTCTGATGTATAGGGGGACTCCTGATGTAGGGGGAACTACAGATGTAAAGCGGGACTCTAGTGAAGGAGGAGGTGGGATGGCTCCTAAAGTGAAGGGAGACTTCTGATGTTTATAGGAGATACAGTTCCCCACACATGACTAATCTGTAAATTAAAGTCTAGGAAATTAAATTTGTAAATGGATGGCAAACTGGATTAAAGACCGAATTCAGAGAGTAGTGATTAATGATTACTCTGAATGGTCTAGGGTTAGCAGTGGTGTACCCCAAGGTTCAGTGTTGGGACCCTTACTTTTTAATATATTTATAATTAATATAGGGTTCAGGATTAAAAGTACCATTTCAGTATTTGCAGATGACACCAAGATATGCCGTGGACTAACGTCCTTACAGGATGTCGCCAACTTACAAGCCGACCTCAATGCACTGTTTAATTGGGTGACTATGTGGCAAATGAGGTTTAATGTTGTTAATGTAGAGGTATGCACTTGGGGGCTAAGAATATGCATGCATCATACATACTAGGGGAAGAACAACTTTGAGGAATCAATGGTGGAGAAGGATCTGGGTGTTCTGGTAGATCATAAGCCTCATAATAGAATGCAATGCCAAGCTGTGGTTTCCGAAGTCCTTTTGTTGTATTAAGAGAGGTATAGACTCCAGAGAGAGAGATATCATTTTGCCCCAGTACAAATCATTAGTAAGACCTCATCTGGAATATGCAGTTGAGTTTTAGGCACTGTGATGGAACCCAGTCACCCTGACTTGGTATCTCCGCCAAGAAGCGGCTTCCCAAGCTCTGGAACAGGAGATTAGTAAATCCGGCTATAGTTACCCCAAGAAGTAGGCAACACTGGTTTTGGAGTAAATCAGAATAAGAACTGCTTATTTGAAATCTCACACAAAATATATACAACAGGAGGACATCCCCCTCCTGATCATATTACCCTAACAATACAACTGTAACCAGAAACATAATTAATTAGTAATTTAAACCAGCCTAGGTGCCTAGATTATTCGGCCCCTACAACAGTGAATACAAAGGACACATTATTATAAGTATAAACACAGCCCACAATGGTAGCGTACTAGTAGACAATAGCTGAGTTAATTAGCACACATAACAATGGGTGAAAGACACTTAGGAGGCACACTAGACCTGCTTGCAATAAACACAATTTAGAAGACAACCCCAGACAGGTGGGGACATCAGCATCTGCGATGAGTTCCACAGTTTGGAGCAGTCCTTGCTGGAAATGTGGCATATAGGTCCTTAACATGCATCCCAGAATCTGTGTGCCTTCGGGAGACATGTTCTTGAAACCAAAGTAACATCACTCCAAGGGTCCCCAGGCTTTATGCCTCACAAAGAGTACTGTTCCCAGGGCCCATAGTCAGTAGGCAAGAAGCTAGCATTCAGTCCCCTCCAAAAGTGTGTCCCGGGTGAGTCTATCATAGGCACCAGTTCTCAAAAAGGATATGGGGGGACTAGAGAAAGTGCAGAGAAGTGCAACCAAACTGATAAGAGGCATGGAGGAGCTCAGCTATGAGGAAAGATTAGAGGAACTGAATTTATTCTCTCTTGAGAAGAGGACATTAAGGGGGGATATGATCAACATGTATAATTACATATAGGGAACTTGGTGGTAAGTTATTAACTTTAAGGTCATCACAGAGGATAAGGGGCGCTCTATACATCTGGAGGAAAAGAGATTTAAACTTCACATACGGTAAGGCTTGTTCACAGTAATGCCCTGTACACACGGTCGGATTTTCCGACGGAAAATGTGTAATAGGACCTTGTCGTCGGAAATTCCGACAGTGTGTAGGCTCCATCACACATTTTCCATCGGATTTTCCGACACACAAAGTTTGAGAGCATGCTATAAAATTTTCCGACAACAAAATCTGTTGTCGGAAATTACGATCGTGTGTACACAAATCTGACACACAAAGTGTAAAGAGATGAAAGCTATTGGCTACTGCCCCGTTTATAGTCCCGACGTACGTGTTTTACGTCACCGCGTTCAGAATGATCGGATTTTCCGACAACTTTGTGTGACCGTGTGTATGCAAGAAAAGTTTGAGCCAACATCCGTTGGAAAAAATCCTAGGATTTTGTTGTCGGGATGTCCGAACAATGTCCGACCGTGTGTATGGGGCATAAGAGCTGTAAAAATGTTGAATAGACTCCCTCCAGAGCTGGTTCTGGTAAGCTTAATAGCTTGTGGTAAGAAAAGCTGGATGAATTCCCAAATTCACAAAATATAACTGGATGTTAATATTTAGAGGTGATAACAAAAATGAAAGTTAATCCAGGAAATATCTGATGGCATCATGGACAATACTGTCATACATATTGTCACTAGAGGAGTGCAGTGTCACTATGGTGACATTGTACTGCTATGGCTATCGATCATGGACACTGTGTCATCAAAGCATCCAGTCAGTGTCTCTGATCACCAGACAGATTTGCACTATTCAGGAGTGATTTTTTTTACATTCTGAGTGTTCATTACAGTGCCAATCAAAGGCTGTGGGATTTTAATATGCCCTTTCAAAGCCAGGAGGCCACCACCCAGCCACTGTACATAAACGGCTGGGTGGTTAAAAAATATTTTTGAAAAATTCTTTGCAGACAACCACTTTTGAGAAATCCATTCACTTTTAAGGTGACCAGATTTTCAAAATAAAATCCGGGGACAGACTACTGGTCACACCGGATGGGCAGAGCCAATAGCAGCATGTCAAGCATAATACACAGTGCAGGGGTCAGTAATGGGTAAAGAACAGAGTGCAGGGGTCAGGAGTAAGTAACATACTGAGTGCAGGGTGATTGTAAGTTATGCACAGTGTGCAGTGGTTGGGAATATGTAATGCAAAGCGCAGAGTTCAAGAGAAAGTAACGCACAGAAGGTCAGAGGTCAAAAATAAATAAAGCACAGGGTGCCTCTCAAGCAAACGTCTCCTCTCCTCCCAATATAACCCCTCTACCCTGAATGTCAAAACCACCTCTGGCACAAGCATACCCTTCATCTAGTGAATTGTACTCACTGGACCTTGGCATTGCATCTGCTGACAAGTTCCCCAGGTCCCAACGCTGCATCTGCCCATGTTTTTTTCCTTCCATATGTAACCAGTGCTGCAATTATTAAAGTTCCCAGAAGAGGGTGTTTTTACCTCAGGCAAAGATCAGCGCCATAAAGGAGCTGGTTCAGGTGGTCAGGTTGAAGAAGGGTTCTTCTATTCGTCTTTGCATGAGGTTGTTGGGAAAGATGGTGGCTTCATTCGAAGCAGTCCCCTAGGTTCAGTTTCATTTGAGACTGCTACAAAACAGTATCCTGTCTGCCTGGAACAAGAAAGTGCAGGCTTTAGATTTTCCAATGCGTTTGTCGCCAACAGTGTGCCAGAGCCTCAGTTGGTGGTTGATACCCAAGATCTGTGGAAGGGGAAATCCTTCTTACCAGTTACCTGGAAGGTGGTAACAACAGATGCCAGCCTTTCGGTTGGGGAGCAGTCCTGGAAGAGACGACTGTCCAAGGGAAATGGTCCAGAATTGAAAGTACCTTACCCATCAACATTCTAGAGATTCGGGCAGCGTACCTAGCCCTAAAGGCCTGGACATTCAGGTTGCGGGGTTGTCCTGTCAGGATCCAATCTGACAATGCCACAGCAGTGGCTTATATCAATCACCAAGGGGGCACCAGAAGTCGGGCAGCACATGGAGTGGTCCTAATCTGGACAGAAAAGCATGTGCCGTGCATTTCGGCAATCTTCATTCCAGGGGTAGAGAACTAGCAGGTGGACTACTTAAGTCACCAGCAGTTGTTCCCGGGGAAATGGTCCCTTCACCCCAACATCTTCCTGGCTATATGCCAAAGATGGGGGATCCCGGATGTAGATCTGTTTGTGTCCAGGTTCAACAACAAAGTCCACAACTTTGTGTCGAGAACAAGGGATCCACTCGCATGCGCATCGGATGTGTTTTTGACCCCGTGGTATTAGTTCTCACTGATTTATGCATTCCCTCCTATTCTGCTGCTACCACGACTTCTTTGCAGGATCAGGCAGGAAAGGAAGTCAGTGGTTCTTGTGGCCCCAGCTTGGCCCAAAAGATCTTGGTATGCAGAAATAGTAAAGATGGCGGTAGGGGCCCTGTAGACCCTACCACCACGTCCAGTCTTGCTATAATGGTTTGGCTATTGAAACTCACATTCTGAAGAATCATGGGCTTTCAGGCTCAGTGATATCTACTTTGATTAATGCAAGGAAGCCAGCTTCCAGAGTCATTTATTGTACAGTCTGGAAGGCATATGTTTCCTAGTGTGAATCCAAGGGTTGGCATCCTAGAAAGTATGTCATTGGCAGAATTCTTGCCTTTCTGCAAATGGGGTTATAGATAATACTGGCCTTAAGCACTATCAAGGGCCAAGTCTCGGCCTTATTGGTATTGTTTCAACATCCGCTTGCTTCGCACTCTTTGGTCCGAAGCTTTATTCAGGGGGTAACGGAGCTCAATCCACCGTTTAAAGCACCCCTGAACCCTTGGGACTTGAATTTAGTTCTGTCAGCTTTACAGAGACAGCCTTTTGAGCCAATAAGACATATTCCCTTGGTCCTTTTGACAAGGAAACTAGTTTTTCTGGTAGCCATTTCTTCTGCAAGAAGGGTATCAGAATTGGCGGCTCTTTCTTGTAAAAAGCCATATTTAATCATTCACAAGGATACAGTAGTATTGCGTCCTCATCCTAGTTTTTTGCTGAAGGTGGTTTCAGGTTTTCATCTAAACCAGGATATTGTTCTGCCTTCATTTTTTCCAGAACCCTGTTCTACGGAAGAAAGGTCACTACATTCTCTGGATGTAGTGAGAGCAGTGAAAATCTATTTGGAGGCATCTGCTCAGATTAGGAAAATGGATGTTTTATTTGTGTTGCCTGTGGATCCTAAAAAAGAACAGGCAGCGTCGAAGTCTACTATTGCTAAGTGGATTTGGCAAGTAATTATTCAAGCTTATGGTTTGAAGAGGAAAGTTCCACCTTTTCAAATCAAAGCTCACTCCACCAGGGCTGTTAGTGCTTCGTGGGCAGTGCATCACCAGGCCTCCATGGCTCAAATCTGCAAGGCCGCAACTTGGTCTTCAGTCCATACATTCACCAGATTCTATCAGGTGGATTTAAGAAGGCATGATGATATTGCCTTTTGGCGCAGTGTGCTGCAAGCAGCAGTATAGGTCCTCAGGTTTGATTGCACCCTACTTTGTTTGTGTCTCCCTCCCCTCAGATAGCATTGCTCTGGGACATCCCATACAGTAATTACTATGGCTCTGTGTCCCGTGATGTATGATAAAGAAAATAGGATTTTTATAACAGCTTACCCGTAAAATCCTTTTCTTGGAGTACATCACGGAACACAAAGGTCCCTCCCCTCTTCTAATACACTTATATTGCTTTGCTACAAAACGGAGGTACTCCCAGTAAGGGGAGGGGTTATATAGGGAGCTAAACTTCCTGTCTAGGGTGTTCCAGTGTCCATCACATGAGGGTGCCATATAACCCATACAGTAATTACTGTGGCTCTGTGTCCCGTGATGTACTCCAAGAAAAGGATTTTACAGGTAAGCTGTTATAAAAATCCTATTTTTTTGGGGTGTAATTGCAAGTATGCCTATGCCGTATGTGAGAAATAACCTGGTATTATGACAATTTTGTGTAAAAAAACGCAAAACAAATAATTTTTTAATTTTTATAAGAATTGTGGGAAAAAATACAACTTCAAAAAAACTCACCATGCCTCTTAGAAAATACATTGGACTGTCTTCTTTCCAAAAATGGGTCATTTGGGGGGTATTTGTACTGTTCTGGTCTTTCAGGGCCTCAAGAAATTAGATAGGCTGTCAGTACATCAGTAAATCAATTTTCAAATATACAGTGCCTTGAAAAAGTATTCATACCCCTTGAAAGTTTCCAAATTTTTTCATGATACAACCAAAAACGCAAATTTATTTTATTGGGAGTTTATGTGATAGAACAACACAAAGTGGCAGATAATTGTGAAGTGGAAGGAAAATGATAAATGGTTTTCAACATTTTTTACAAATAAATATGTGAAAAGTGTGGGGGGGGGGCATTTGTATGGCGTCCCCCTGAGTGAATACTTTGTAGAACTTCCTTTCACTGCAATTACAGCTGCAAGTCTTTTTGAGGATGTCTCTACCAGCTTTGCACATCTAGAGAGTTACATTTTTGCCCATTCTGCTTTGCAAAATAGCTCAAGCTCTGTCAGATTGGATGGAGAGCGTCTGTGAACAGCAATTTGCAAGTCTTGCCACAGATTCTCAATTGGATTTAGGTCTGGACTTTGACTGGGCCAGTCTAACACATGAATATGCTTTGATCTAAACCATTCCATTGTAGCTCTGGCTGTATGTTTAGGGTCGTTGTCCTGCTGGAAGATGAACCTCCGCCCCAATCTCAAGTCTTTTGCAGACTCTAACAGGTTTTCTTCTAAGATTGTCCTGTATTTGGCTCCATCCATCTTCCCATCAACTCTGACCAGCTTCCCTGTCCCTGTTGAAGAAAAGCATCCCTACAACATGATGCTGCCACCACCATGTTTCACGGTGGGGATGGTGTTTTCAGGGTGATGTGCATTGTTAGTTTTCCGCCACACATAGCGTTTTTGCTTTTAGGCCAAAAAGTTACATTTTGGTCTCATCTGACCAGAGCAACTCCTTCCACATGTTTGCTGTGTCCCCCACATGGTTTCTTGCAAGCTGCCTAACCCTACTTTACTTCTCTCCACAACTTTATCCCTGACCTGTCTGGTGTGTTCCTTGGGCTTCATGATGCTGTTTGTTCACTAAGGTTCTCTAACAAACCCCTGATGGCTTCACAGAACAGCTGTATTTATACTGAGATTAAATTACACACAGTTGGACTCTATTTACTAATTAGGTGACTTCTGAAGGCAATTGGGTCCACTAGCTTTTAGTTAGGGGTATCAGAGGAAAGGGGGCTGAATACCAATTCACCGTACACTTTTCACATATTTATTTGTAAAAAATATTGAAAACAATCTTATCTTTTTCCTTCCACTTCACAATTATGTGCCACTTTGTGTGGGTCTATCACATAAAATCCCAATAAAATATATTTACGTTTTTGGTTGTAACATAACAAAAGGTGGAAAATGTCGAAAATGTCAAGGGGTATGAATACTTTTTTCAAGGCACTGTAGGTAGCATAGCTTGTAGACTCTATAACTTTTACACAGACTAAAATATGTACACTAATTTGGGTTAATTTTACCAAAGATATGTAGTAGTATAAACGTGGACCTACATTTATGAAGAGAAATTACTTATTTGCAAAATTGTAAAAAAAAAAAAAAAAAAAAAAGTTTTTTTTTTAATTCCAAAATGTTCGCTCTTTTTCACTTATATTGCAAAGAATAAAAAACCCAGTGGTGATTAAATACCACCAAAAAAAATCTCTTTTTGTGTGAAAAAAATTATAAACATTTTGTTTGGGTACAGTGTAGCATGACTGAGTAATTATCATTTAAAATGTGAGAGCACTGAAAGCTGAAAATTGGTCTGGGCAGGAAGGGGGTAAAAGTGCCCGGTATTGAGGTGGTTAAGAGCCCTTTATCATAGTCAGATGCTGTATTCTTAATGTTACTCAGTGGTCAGTACTCACCTGTAATGGTTGGAGCAGGGCACAGACACGATCTACAGCTGTCAGTGCTGCCCGCTCTGCCAGTCACTTTATATTCTTCCAGAGACAAGGCAAACATGGATTGAGATAATTGATTTTTAATGATCACATACACTTTCAGCTTACAGTGACCCCCCCGGGGGAAATGTTAAAGGTCTCCATGGACAATACTAAGAACTTCCTCATTAACTCAAAACCTGCTGCAATATTTCAGATGATCCTAACTAAAAGTATTTCTTAGTAAAGTCATGTACATTTTATTTCCTTTCTTAAAGTGTATGTAAATTCATTTTTTTTTTAAATTTACATTTAAATAGCGTAGGGGAGGGTTAGGTTGCCCGTCAGGTTTTTATTGTTCACTTTGTAGATATTTCGTCTTACGTCTTGTGTCCGTAGGAAAAGGAGTGCAGGGAAACCTTCCTAATGAGAAATAGGAGGCAAAAATAAACCGATGGGTTTAAACCATTCTTTGCTCTAGCCAAAACTAAAGAAAAAAGATCTGGCAATGCCTACATTTTAAAAATGATTTTCAGCAGATCCGTTCACGCAAGGGGGAAAGTGAACAAGCATAGGGGTCATTCAGACCTAGAGGTCATTCAGTGTACTAAGTGATAGGAATACTGTTCTTTTTTTTTTTTGTTTAATATATTTTTATTGAAAAAAGGAACGTAGGTACAGAAAATAAAGCATATTTGAGAATGTGTCATTGATTTAACAATCAAGTAGGACAAACACGAAGACTATACAGGTATATTGTGTAAGTCCTTCAGTCAGAGATCTGTAAACTAACAATTGACTGAATAATCAAAATATGCACAATTGACAATAGTTTGAAAGTAGAAGAGAAGGGAAAAGATAAGAAGAGAGGAAGAAGTGAGAAGGAAGAGAAAGGGGGTGTGGGGAGGGGAAGGGAGGGTAAGGAACTGGCAGACATGGCACCAAAATAAAATTTAAAGCAATTACAAATAGTTTTCTGAAATCTCATAGGGGGAAAAACCCTCCACTGTCAGATAAAATGAAATACCAGGTTAAATGAAAGATCAGGTTAAAACTCCTATGTATCCTGAAGGTTCGAAGAAATTATATCTTTGTAGCAAGGGGTGTTGATCAACGAGGACCAAGGGGCCCAAGTTAAAGTATACTGTTTAGTAGTGTCTCTTGCAATGTGGGTAAGTTCTTCTATGAGGCTTACTTCGGATACTTTTTGTAGCCAAGATTTCATGGATGGAATTGCAGGTTGATCCCAAAGGGTGGGGATGAGAGCCTTGTCTGTATTTAGGAGATGTGGAATAAGTGAACGCTTATATTTTCCTATGGGCATTGAGGTAGTGTGGAATAGAACAGTCCATGGATCAGGAGAAATATTAACTTTAGTAATCTGGTGGATCGAATCTATCACCTTAGATCCAAAAAGAGCGAATGTGAGGGCAGAACCACCAGATGTGGGCATGGGTGGCATCATTTCCACAGTTCCTCCAACGTGATGGTGAGTTGATAGAGAACATATGATGAAGCTTAATGGGTGTATGGTGCCATCTGGTGAGAAGTTTGAAATTGGCTTCCACCATGGAGGAAGCAAGTGAAGACAAATGTGTAAGTTGGAGAACGTTGTCTTTTTTTTGTCGATATTAGCGCCCAGGTCGAGCTCCCATTTTGTCAGGTAAGCCGGATATGTAGGGCTCTGTGAATCAATAAGAGCTTTATAGAATTGGGAGATGCAATGTATAGGCGGATCCTTATGAAGAAAAACCTGTTCAATTCCATTTAGGTCTTGGATGCCCCGTAGCGGTTGGGGGAGAGTGTTAGAAAACTATTTAGTTGGTTGTACCTCCATCTATCCATAAATGTAATTGGCCTAGGTCCCAAAATCTCAGATATAGGTTTAAGCGTATTGGAGCAAAGTACATGGTGCAAGAGTAGAGGGCCTTCCAGTGACCAGGATTGGAACCCTGGGTCCATGGAGCCAGGCATAAAGTAGGTATGATGTAGAAGAGGAGTCAGAGGAGAGTCATAAGATCAGGAGAGTTTCTTATGTAGGCCATCCCAAACGTCCAGAGAAGATATAGTGAGGGGTGAGGTATCATTAGAAAGATTTCTAGAAGAACGAGGTATCCAAGGAACAATTGAAAGATCCAAGCCACACAAAGAATGTTCCAGTTGTACCCATAATTTAGAGGCATTAGCATATTTCCAGTAAGCTATGCGTGACAGTACTACAGCATGATATTAAGCTTTGAAATTATGTAAAGACGACCCTCCAGAGCGCTTGGCTCGAAAGAGAACCTCTCTAGAAACTCTGGAGTGACCGTCTCTCCATATAAAGCGGGCGATCATGGTCTGAAGCAGAGCAAAAAAACCTATTGGAACCCTTAGAGGGATCATTTAGAGAATAAAGAGTATGCGGGGGAGTATGTTCATCTTGATTATATTTACCTTTCCCAGCCATGAGTGCGATAGGGATGACCATTTCCTGAGGTCAGCTCAAATGTTGTTGAGGAGAGGGATATAATTATGCCTAAAAAGAGAGTGGAGGTAATGTATATGCCAAGATATTTCATATGTGTGGATTCCCAGCGAAAGGGGAACAGGGGTCTTAACTGATCAGCTACTGATTGGGGGACCGTAATGTTTAAAATTTCGGACTTTGATAAATTAATTTTGAAGTTAGATAATGTTTGGAAAGTAGAGAATGCGGACATTACGTTTGGTAATGAAATGCGTGGTTGCTGAATAAAAAACAAAATGTCGCCAGCGTAAGCTGCATATTTATGAAGTCTATGTCCAACTCGGAAGCCATGATTATTCCTATTGTGTCTAATTGTGGCCAAAAAAGGTTCAAGGGATATAGCAAAAAGCAGAGGGGATAAGGGGCAGCCCTGTCTGGTTCCGTTGTGTAGTGCAAAGGGGTCACTTAGGGAGCCATTAATATGAATTTGTGCGGTGGGACTTGAATAGAGAGAGGAGATTTTGGGGCCCAGGCCAAAATAATGGAGGGTTGTCTTAAGGTAGTCCCAGTCCACCCTATCGAATGCTTTCTCAGCATCTGTGGAGAGAAGAAGGGTGGGCTGGGAACACCTACGGACATAATGTATCAGGGACAAAGTACGGAGAGAATTGTCTCTGGCCTCCCTATTGGGTATAAATCCGGTTTGGTCAGCTGTAATCCATTGTGGCAATAGGGGGAGTAATCTATTTGCCATAACTTTGGCGTAGAGCTTGGTGTCAACATTTAGGGGGGAAATGGGCCTATAGCTACCACATAAGGTGGGATCCTTGTCAGGCTTAGGAATGACGGTGATGTGGGTGGAGAGGGATTCCAGGCGAAGGCCAGTTTTGTGGGAGATGGAGTTTACATACGCTGTGAGGTGTGGAAGTAGAATGTCACTAAAGGTTTTATAATATAAAATGTTGAAACCATCAGGGCCAGGGGCTTTACCAGAGGGAGAGGATTTTAGTGCACATTGAAATTCCTCTATGGAAAAGTCGGCTTCTAGGTCATTAAGAGCAGTTCATGACAGTTTTGGTAGGTTAGCCTCTCTCAAATAAGTGAGTATACGTTTACGTTTTTCTGCCAATGGTAGGTTTGCCAGGCCGCCCTCCACATTGTACAAGTTAGCATAAAACTCCCTGAAGGCCTTATGCCACGTACACACAGTCGGACTTTTCGGCTACAAAAGTCCGACAGCCCGTCTGACAGACTTTCGACGGACTTTTGGCGGACTTTTGGTGGACTTGCGGCAGACTTTCTAACGAACGGACTTGCCTACATACGATCACACAAAAGTCAGACGGATGCATACGTGATGACGTACACCGGACTAAAATAAGGAAGTTGATAGCCAGTAGCCAATAGCTGCCCTAGTGTGGGTTGTTGTCCGTAGGACTAGCATACAGACAAGCGGATTTCTGGGTCCGGCGCGTAGTTACGACGTAAAGATTTGAAGCATGCTTCAAATCTAAAGTCCGTCAGATTTGCGGCTGGAAAAGTCTGCTGAAAGTCCGGGGAAGCCCACACACAATCGGATTGTCAGCCGGCTTTAGTCCGTCGGCGTCCGTCGAACTTTTGTAGACGAAAAGTCCGACAGTGTGTACGCGGCATTAGAGATCTGGGGGGTGGCGTGTACTAATTCCCCAGAAGGTAGTTTTATTTTGGGTATAAAAGATAACGTTTTTTTGGCCGTAAGGGATCTAGCTAATTGTCTACCTGGTTTGTTGCCCCATTCATATACTCTCTGGGATATATAGTGAAATTTCCGTTTGGTGTCAAGATCGAGGAGGGTTTTAAGTTCCTCTCTCTTAAGGGTGAGAGCTTTGAGATGTGAAACATGTAGCGATAGTTTATGTCATTTATCTAGTTCAGCAATTTGCTCTAGAGTCTGTTTAAGCTGCTGACCATGCTCCCTCTTTCTCCTCGCCCCCAACTCAATGAGAATACCCCTCATCGAAGCTTTATGCGCTTCCCATAAAACAGAGGGGGAAGTGTCTGAGGATGCATTTTCTTTGAAATATTGAGACAGTAGTAGATAACATAGTAACTTCTGTTGAGTTGGAAATAAGAGAATCATTAAGTTTCCAGTTATTGGGGCGGTAAGGCAGAGTGGGCACGGTCAGGCTTATAGAAACTGGTGCGTGATCGGAAAGAGTGGCAGTGCCTATGCAAGCTGAACGCAAAAGAGGGAGGTGGAAGTGATCTATAAAAATGTTATCTATTCTGGAGTATGAGTTGTGTGTTTTAGAAAAGCAAGAGTAGTCCCTTTCTTTAGGGTGGGAAAGACGCCAAGCGTCTATGAGTTGAAGATCGAGGAGTCTTTTTTTAATCTGTGCTAATCTTTTGAATGGGATATTGGAGCGGCCTTGAGATGTGTTGATGGTGGGTTACAAAGGCATATTTATATCTCCCGCCAAAACTATCAGGCCCTCAGCAAATTGTGAAAGTTTTGTAAGAGTTTTGGTGAAAAAAGTAGGTTGATTGTGATTAGGGCAATAGATATTTTCCAAAGTGCATCTAGTGTTGCCTATATACCCTTTAACAAAAAGAAAGCGACCATGATCTTCCGCGAACATATCAGTAAAGCGAAATGATACACTCTTGCTGAACCCAATGGCTACTCCTTTGGCCTTTTTGGTATCAGATAGGCTGTAATACCATTGTGGGAAATGTTGAGAATATAGTTTAATGCCGCGTACACACGGTCGGACTTTTCAGCTACAAAAGTCCGACAGCCTGTCCGACAGACTTTCGACGGACTTTTGGCGGACTTTCGACGGACTTGCGGCGGACTTTCTAACAAACAGACTTGCCTACACACGATCACACAAAAGTCCGTTGAATTCTTACGTGATGACGTACACCGGACTAAAATAAGGAAGTTCATAGCCAGTAGCCAATAGCTGCCCTAGCGTGGGTTTTTGTCCGTCGGACTAGCATACAGACGAGCGGATTTTTCGACCGGACTCGAGTCCGTCGGAAAGATTTGAAGCATGTTTCAAATCTAAAGTACGTCGGATTTGAGGCTAAAAAAGTCAGTTGAAAGTCCGGAGAAGCCCACACATGATCGGATTACCAGCCAGCTTTAGTCCGTCAGCGTCCGTTGGACTTTTGTAGACGAAAAGTCCGACCGTGTGTACGCGGCATAACAGACGTAGAATGAGTCAGGTAAGTTTCCTGGATGAAGGCACTAGAGCAAGAGGAGCTCTTCAGTTCCCGTAGAACTTGATGCCTCTTCGCGGCCACACCAAGGCCCCTTACATTGTATGAAAGGATCCTTATAGTAGCCATTTCATCAGTGGTGAGTGCCTCAATATTTTATATAACCATGAGTGCCAGTGGAAAAAAAGAAAAAAAAAAAAAGAAGGGGAGAGGAGGTGGGAAGGGGAGAAAAAGACAAGAAAAAATGGAAAAAAGAAAATAGAAAATACACACAGAAACCTCCACAACAATCTGCAACACAGGTGGGAAAGGGAGGATGATCACGCAGAAATCTGCAGTGGTCCCAGTGGGGACGGGGGGAGCAAGCAGTCAAAACGGATTCCAGTAAGAAATCCATCAGCAAAATATGAAGGCTGTAAACTCCCACCAACCCCAGGAGGAGAGGGGCAGGGGACATACTCCATTGTAAGAACATGAGCAAGGAGCATTGAGCTGCGTCAGCAAACGGCCTGTGTAGAAAAAAAAACAAGATTAGTAATAGCTGCAAACAGTAGCAATGTTCTAAATATGAGTACAACACTTCATGAACATCAGGCCAGTGAACAGCAAAGCAAAATGAACATGTAAAGTAAGGGTATAACATCACACTAACCCAGTATGATCATAGGTGCAGCTTTAGAAGATAGGCACGGAAATGTTCAACATAATGAATTAAAACTGTAGCATATCATATTGAGGGGCTAAGATGTGCGCTACACCCGATGCAAAGAAGCATAATAGCAAGGGAGATGGGTGTAGATAAGAAGACATCTCACCCATTCTTCTGAGATGTGCCTGGAGTGGAATTAAGCTACTGTTTGGATGGAGTTTTCAGCCATTGGGAGGTCCAGGGAGCCGAGAAGGTGGGTATGGGGTTCTGCCATCCCGGGAGCTCCATATGCGCCAAGTTCATAGCCTGGAGAAAAGCCGGAAGCTCCTCAGGAAAACGCAACGTGGAGGAACAACCATTTTGAGTAGCTAATAAACACGCGGGGAAGCCCCAATAATAAGTGGCTCCATCTCCTTTCAGTTGGTCTAAGAGAGGCTTTAGGGCCTTGCGGCGATCGAGGGTCTTCTTAGAGATGTCAGGAAAGATATAAAGAGCAGCCCCATCAAAGTCAATGGTAGGAGTGTTCTGCAGTTTGGACATAACAGCATTTTTATCTTTGAAGTAATGGAGACGACAAATCACATCTCTAGGCTGATCAGAGGCAATGTTGCGAGGCCTCAGGGCATGATGAACTCGATCAAATCGCAAACCATCAGTGACTGGGTTGCCAAGGATGGTGTTAAGAATGCCTCGAATCGAGGGTTCTAAGTCATTATCCCTGGTTGCCTCTGGCAACCCCCGGATACGCAGATTGTTCCTGCGATTGCGATTCTCGAGGTCCTCGAATTTGTATAATGAGTGACATATGTGCATAAGCCAATTGAGTTACAGTCTCCTGTAGTTCTTTAATGGCTACCTCTTGTGAGTCTTGGCGCTGTTCTGTCTCCTCTACCCTGACGAGTAAGTGCACCATGTCCGCCCTCACCGCAGATATCTCCTTTTTTATAGCTTTCTCCATGTTATGAAACATGGCCGCCATCTCCCTTTTAAGTTTGGTTACCAGGGAGGACATATCCGAGCCTGTAGGGGAGCCGGGATCCTCCATCATCCCTGAGCCGCAAGACGAGGCCGGGGAGCTATCACAAACGGAGGCAGCGTGTGAGGATGGGGAGATAATCGATCTCGAGGCTCTGGCCTTACCACTCCGTGTGCTGGGGCTGTTTCTTTCAGTGGGCAGGAATCGCTTTATAGACCCCACAGCGACTTGATGTGAAGCTGAGGATTTCCCGGATTATTTGCCCAGCGTTGTGCAGGATTTCAAAGCGTCGGACGGCAAAAATTGAGACAACAAACTGTACCTGCCTACATGGGTACTTAAGCAAATTCTTTATAAATAAGGGCAAAGGACAAGATGTATCCATAATACACGATATTGTCAAAACTATTGGGACGCCTGCCTCTACCCACACATGAACTTTGGTGGCATCCTAGTCTTAGACCATAGGGTTCAATATTGAGTTGACCCACCCTTTGCAGCTATAACAGCTTCAACTCTTCTGGGAAGGTTGTCCACAAGGTTTAGGTGTGTGCCTTTGGGAATGTTTGACCATTCTTCCAGAAGCGCATTTGTAAGGTCAAGCAATGATGTGAACGTGAAGGCCTGGCTCGCAGTCTCCGATCTAATTCAGCCCAATGGTGTTCTATCAGGTTGAGGTCAGGACTCTGTGCAGGCCAGTCAATTTCCTCCACCCCAAACTCGCTCATCCTTGCCTTTATGAATCTTGCTTTGTGCACTGGTGCGCAGTCATCTTGGAACAGGAAGGGGCCATCCCCAAACTGTTCCCACAAAGTTGGGAGCATGAAATTGTCAAAAATGTCTTGGTATGCTGACTCCTTAAGAGTTCCCTTCACTGAAACTAAGGGGCCAATCCCTGAAAAACAACCCCACACCATAATCCCTGCCATCCACCGAATGATTTGGACCAGTGCACAAAGCAAGGTTGACATGAATGAGCGAGTTTGGGGTGGAGGAACTTGACTGGCCTTCACAGAGTCCTGACCTCAACCCGATTGAATACCTTTGGGATGAATTAGAGAGCGGAGACTATGAACCAGGCCTTCTTATCCAACATCAGTGCCTGACCTCACAAATGCACTTCTGGAAGAATGGTCAAACATTCCCATAGACACTCCTAAATCTTGTGGACAGCCTTCCCAGAGGAGTTGAAGCTGTTATAGCTGCAAAAGGGTGGGACAACTCAATATTGAACCCTACGGACTAAGACTTGGATGCCATTAAAGTTCATGTGCGTGTAAAGGCAGGCGTCACAATACTTTTGACAATATAGCGTATTATGGATACATCATGTCTTCTTATTTGCCCTTATTCATAAAGAATTAGCCTAAGTACCCATGTAGGCAGGTACCCCCCCTCTTTCTTTCACCCCTCCCTTTTCTCTCTCCCCCTTCCCCCTCTCCCCCTTCCCCTCTTTCTCCCCCTCCCTCTTCCCCTCCCTCTCTCTCTCAAATTTCTCCCCTCTCTCTGGAATTTCTGCTGGGAAGGGGGATTTGTGCCGGGTGAGGGAATTTAGGTGGGGGGGATAAGAGGATTTGTGGTAGAAAGAGGGATTGAGTTGAGTATTTGTGCTGCGGGGATGATTTGGGGGGAGAAGAACATTTGTACTGGAAGGGGAAATTTGGGGGGGGGGGGGGATTTGCTGAGGAAGGGTATTTGTACTGGAAGAGGGGGAGGATTTGTGCTGGGAAGCAAGATTTGGGGGGATTTGTGCTGGGGGAGGATTTGAAGAGGAAGGGGATTTGTACTAGAAGGTAAATTTTGAGGGGTGCAAGAGGATTTGGGTGGGGAAATAGTGCTGGGAGAGGGGATTGGGGTAGAGAAGATCCGTGCTAGAAGGGAAGGGAGGATTTGCGCAGGGAGGGTGAGTGTGCAGATTAGTGCTGGATTTTTTTTATTCTTTTGGGGGGAGAGAGTACATATATTTGCTGAAAGGGTAAAGTGGGGACAGCATTACTTGCGGGAGGAAATTTGCAGTCTCCTGTCCCCCTACACTGTATGTTACACACCCCTGCACTCTTTTCATTTTGTTCTCCTGACCCTACAGTGCATGACTGGTGTAATGCTGATATGCTCGTTGCCCAGACTATTTTCCCATGCCAAACCACCCCCATGCTTAATCTACTTAAACTCACTAAAACTAATGAAACACATGACACCTTCTGGATTAAATGGCCAACAAAGGCCCCTTTATTAAATCCGAAAACCAATATTGTATAAAAATAACTTTTTATTAATATATATATATATATATATATATATATATATATATATATATACGGTATATATATATATAAATATATATATATATATATATATATATATATATATATATATATACACAAATAAATATATATATATAACTAACATTTATTTCTAACCAACATATTTTTTAACCATAAAGAACATTTTAATGCTACGTCTAAGGTTCCTGAAAGAAGGCCCCACTATCTCATCGGCTGACCACCACCAGCACCACAGCATCCTGGCCTCTAGCCGTAATCCATTCAGCACAGAGACAAATGCATACCGCCTTCTTGCACCTTCAGCTCGATGACCGATAGTCCATATTACCAGTTATGGAAATGTACCCATCCCAAGATAGGTTCCAACCTGTACCACACCAGATAGTATATATATATGTAAAAAAGCAGTACAGCGCTGACAATTTCCCTAAAGATAATCAATAAACATGAATGTCCATAAATGAATGTCCATATAGAAAAGGGGAATTCCAGATGAAGATCCCAGTGTGCAAGTGATGTCCAATAACAATGAGTGACTGATAAAGTGATAACAATCCACCACCAGTAATGCTAGCCTCTCACCTCAATGAGGTCTTAAAACAGCCTTTCCCGCAGTGGGAGATAAGTAGGGGCAGGTAACTGGAACCAGGCAGCTTGCAGTCTCAAGGAACGATCACATGAAATAGAATGAATAAAATCTAGTGCTCTCTGTCTCAAGCTAAAACATTTTTATGCGGCCGCTGAAGAAGTCCCGCCCATCACAAGGGACGTAACGCGTACGGATCACCACGTGACTCGTGACGTCACCCGCATCGCGCTCACACACTATTCGTGGAGCATCCTATATGCCTGCATCCTTCGCACTGGGGTACAGTGCCAGCTTTGTAAGTTATTCTACGTTTTAATAAAAATGTTTTAGCTTGAGACAGAGAGCACTAGATTTTATTCATTCTATTTCATGTGATCGTTCCTTGAGACTGCAAGCTGCCTGGTTCCAGTTACCTGCCCCTACTTATCTCCCACTGCGGGAAAGGCTGTTTTAAGACCTCATTGAGGTGAGAGGCTAGCATTACTGGTGGTGGATTGTTATCACTTTATCAGTCACTCATTGTTATTGGACATCACTTGCACACTGGGATCTTCATCTGGAATTCCTCTTTTCTATATGGACATTCATTTATGGACATTCATGTTTATTGATTATCTTTAGGGAAATTGTCAGCGCTGTACTGCTTTTTTACTTGTTGGTTTGGATTTGATAGATTTACCCTCAGTATTCAGCTGCTTTTAGTATTCTGTTTTAATGATCAGCGCTGGTTGATTTTCATTATATATATATATATGTATATATATATATATATATATATATATATATATATACATATATATATATATATATATATATATATATATATATATATATATATATATATATATATATATATCTATATATATATATCTATATATATATATCTACCATCGCCATTCCGACCTTCAGGAACCAGTGACCCCTGCCAACGGCACATGAAACAACAAAACATAAGAGCAAAACACACACACATCCATTCACTATTGAAAGGGAGGGAGGGAAAAGCACTACAGCTTATATGTTACCTCTTCCACTTTCTTTCCCGAATGAAGAGCTCCACCCCCTGCTCCAGTCACATTTACCTAAACTGTATGGCCCGCCCAGAGTGCTACACAAAAAGTGACCCCACTTCCTGGACCACCACTTCCTGTGCACCTCACCAGCTACACCCAGTCATGGGGCCCCTACTCTTAAGGTTCCCTCTGCTCCGGGGCTGATCTTTATATATTACTGACTTCAGAACTATGTACATTACACACCCCTGATACCTGCATTCTGCTTTACTCCTGCTCTATACAGTATACATGATATACTTCTCACCAAAGTGTTCATTGTGTCCACAGTTGCTGGTTGCTAAGCAGTCCCTGACTATTTTAATGAAGTTCTTTTTTAAGATCAACTCAGACAAAGTGTTAGCTATTTGTCTATTTTCAGTGTGTGCAAAACCATATGTTGCAGAAGCTTTTTTTATTTCTGTAATGTTTGTGCTGAGGTTTACATGTGTCTGTGAGACTCTTGCTTGTGGCAAAGCTATCAAAGCTTATTTTGTAGGTACAAGGAAGTCCGAGTTTTAACCATGCCCCTTTAACCCCTCCCACTGTTAACAGTCAGGTCACACTTACTTTTTGGCGCTCAGCCTCAACATCACCCTCAAGTGTCCCTCATTCTCAGGTTCTAAGTTTGGTATGCCCCCTGCAGTGGGTCTGGCAGGGTGGTTGAGCCAGCCCTTTAGGTATGGATGAGTCATGCTTGTGTAGCACCCCCTAGGTTGCTAGATAGATGTCAATAGGGTTATTGGCAGAGTAGGAAAATTTAGGCAGGCCTGTTTGTTTTGATCTGCGTTGGGAGTGGCCCAGTGTAGAGTGGATGACTCACATGCAGCATCATTAAGACCTCCCACTTCTTTCAAGAATGTTCTGGTACCTTCTGGAAAGAGAGGTGGAGAAGGGAGGTGGAGCTGTTTGGGGTGTTCTAAGGAGCCCTGACAAATCCCCAACTTGGATTGGCAGGGGGTCAGGCCTCCTTTAATACCTAGGGTCAGCCCAGCTGGGGCGGAGTTGTGTGGGAGGAAGCTAGAGATGGAGTACTAGGCTGTCGGTGGTCTTTGAGGGAGCTCCCCAGTCTGAGGGGGGTGGGTGACCTTGGGGCTGGGCTCAGGTGCAGTCGGGATCTTCCAAGAACACGTGGAGGTGTCCTCAACTGGAGGCACAGGAGCAAGGAGAGGACTGCAGGAGAGAGCACTGCCAGGCAAGTCTCCAGGGAGGAACAACAGGTTGCAGCCAGGAGGGCTGGTGAGTGATGCACAGTCAGGAGGACTGGGGGGGCACGCCTGAGAGGACTGGGAGAGAGCAGTCTGGGATGGGTGAAGAACCAGAAGAGTAGAATGTGGAAGTATTGGCAGGAGAGAGAGGCAGCTGCAGCCATGAGGGCTGGCAGTCCCTGAAGAGGTGGTGCTGGGAGCAGTAGCCACGTGTAGGCCAACTAGCACCAAGGACTGTCATACAGTATTTTTGCTACACCATAGGGATTATAGGTCCCTACCCACAAAGGGAACTTGCAAGGCCTGGCTGATTCAGTGTCAGGCCTAAATCTGTGCTAGTTGATCCTGGAAGTGCAAGCAAGAGATGTGCTGGAGGTGTTGAAGAAGAATAGTCTTTAAGCAAGTGTTGTGATGGAGTGAAGATTGGAGTGTATATACAAGGAGTGTATATAGTTGGTCCCATGTAAATATTCTGCAATTCAGTGAGAATCCCATATTCCCTTATACCACCCAAGTTAATTCCACTAAAAAAAACAAAAAAAACAAAACAAAAACAAAGTGCATGGACTGTTTTCTGTTTAATGTCCTGTACACACAATAGGATTTTCCGACAACAAAACCGTTTTTTGTTCCGAAGGATGTTGGCTCAAACTTGTCTTGCATACACACGGTCACACAAATGTTGTCGGATATTCCGAACGTCCAAAACGCGGTGACGTACAACACGTACGATGAGCTGAGAAAAATTAAGTTCAATAGCCACTGCGGCTCTTCTGCTTGGTTCCGAACATGCGTGGACTTTTGTGCGGCGGAATTGTCTACACACGCTCGGAATTTCCAACAACAAGTTTTGTTGTCGGAAAATTTGAGAACCTGCTCTCAAACATTTCCGACAACAAATGTTCTATGGAGCATACACACGGGTGGACTTTCCGACAACAAGTTCAAATCCAACATTTGTTGTCGGAAAATCCTATCGTGTGTACAGGGCATAAGAGTGACTGGAAATCGTGTGCCTAGCTGGGCAGGGTGACAGGTGGACCACAATACTCATGAGGGTACCGCTACTGGCAAGGGAAGTCTGGTGGAAGACGGAGATGGAGTGCTGAGGGGACTGTCACTGGCCTTTGAGGTGAACCCTCAGGTTTTGGGGGGGTCTTCTGCCTCGGGTTGGAGCTTAGACTGGCCTGGGAGGATCCTGACAACAGAAGCAGTTTGGAGGGAGTCTTCAATGAGAGGCAGTGGGAGCAAGGAGGACAGTGTGAGTACTACAGTACGGTTAGGCACTTACAAGGGGAGAGACTGCCACACGTAGCAGGTGTCTCTTGGTGATAGCGGTATCTTTCTTAACCTTGCCCTGGGAGATCTCTGGAGCAGTCAGGTATACTGATGAAGAGGCAGCCGGGTGGGCTGGTGAAGAAGCAGCCAGTTGGGTTGGCATTTCCTGCAGTTGGTAGAGCTGGGATCCATGTTTACAACGGAGTTGGAGGTACTCCAGGATGCAGTTTACAACACTTTGTGCTACTTTCTAAAGGGACTGAGCATTCATATTCCTTAAGGGACTTTTGCATTATTTCATTTAGAGACAGTCAGTGTCCGGGAGCGAAGAAACAAATCTGAAGTTGTACATAGGGCGGAAGTTGTCCCTGGTTTTCATCGCCATACAGTTTGGCATCCCATGATTCTTATTCCCCATCCAAGACATTACCCCCTAATAAAACATAAAAACCAAACTCAAAGACTGACCCTTATGTGTGGATGAATGCTAAAAATGCTATTTGCCTGGCTGTGTAAGGAGTGGGGAACCCAGTCATCTGCAACCCTTACAGGGTGGTGCTAAAGAAGGCCCTGATGAAGGGGTGCTTTGGGTGGTCCAGGATGCACCCCTCTGGGTGGCTAGGCTGCTGAAGCATTGTCATCAGATGCAGTACCCAGGGACCCAGCCTGTACCCATGTGACTGCAAGGCCTTGCAAATAGAAATGTTAAGGCTCTTGTGTGAATGTGAAGAAGCTACTAGGAGGGCTTGAGCTCTACACTTCCCCTGCTAAAATGTCATTAAATCTGAGCTGATATACTGCTGTGCAGCCAAGCTCGTGTATCCTATACAGAGCAGAAGTGCCATCTCCATTTATTTTAATGCCACTGGCAAGCCATGATAACCTCTGGTCATTAAGCCCTCTGCAACCAAATATATGAACCCTATTACTGTCGTTAATTGTAGATTTCATTTTTGTCCACAAGATGGCAGTACAGTCCCACATTTTGATAGCAAGCTCTTATAGTATTGGAGGCATTATGCAGAATTGAGTTGCTGAAAAAAGTTGCACTGCTTTAGAAACATTTTTTTTTTTAAACCACTTAAGGACCGAGGCCCCTTTTAGAGATTTGTAGTTTACAAGTTAAAAACACTTTTTTTTTTGCTAGAAAATTACTTAGAACCCCCAAACATTATACATTTTTTTTAAATGGCGGTCGTTGCAATACTTTCTGTCACACCGTATTTGAGCAGCTGTCTTACAAGCGCAGTTTTTTTTTTAAAAATACACTTTTTTTAATTAAAAAATAAGACAACAGTAACGTTAGCCCAATTCTTTTTTATATTGTGAAAGATAATGTTACGCCAAGTAAATTGATACCCAACATGTCACGCTTCAAAATTGCGCCCGCTCGTGGAATAGCGACAAACTTTTACCCTTAAAAATCTCCATAGGCGATGTTTAATAAATACTACAGGTTGCATATTTTGAGTTACAGAGGAGGTCTAGGGCTAGAATTATTGCTCTCACTCTACCGATCGTGGCGATACCTCACATGTCTGGTTTGAACACAGTTTTCATATGCAGGCGCCACTCACATATGCGTTCGCTTCTGCATGCCAGCTCGGCGAGACGGGGCGCGTTGAAAAATTTTTACATTTTTTTCCCTTATTTATTTTACCTTTTATTTTTTTATTTTTACACTGTTCTTAAAAAAAGATTGTGTCACTTTTATTCCTACTACAAGGAATGTAAACATCGTTTGTAATAGAAAAAAAGCATGACAGGACCTCTTAAATATGAGAACTGGGGTCAAAAAGACCTCAGATCTCATATTTACACTAAAATGCAATATAAAAAAGAAAAAAGAAATTGTCATTTAAAAACAAATGCAAAAAAAAAAAAAATGGCCCTTTAAGAGCTATGGGCGGGAGTGACGTTTCTGCCCTGCAATGGTATGGAGACAGGTGGGGGCCATCTTCCCCCTCACTCGTCTCCATACCTAACACTAAGAAGGATCCAATCGCCTCCGCCGCCGGGGGGCCTCTCTCCCGCCGCCAATAAAAGTGATCTGGCGGTGAATCCGCTGCAGAGACCTCTATTATCGGAAACCGGACTGCCGGCCGAAGAAGAGGATACTGGGGTTATGGTAGCTAGCTGCTGCCATAGCAACGATATTCCTCTTCAAAGTTAGGATGTATATCGGTGTGCGGCGATCCAGAAGTGCTTAATTACAACCTTTTTTTTTTAAAGAGGTGTTGTCATTGCACATGAATCACATGAATAAACATTAATTACATATGTAATACAAGTTTATATAACATTTTAGTAAGGAAGAACTATCATAAACAGGTTACATATGAAACATACATTAAAGTCTTCATGTTAGCAACAATAATTTAAACATTTTCCCCAGTGGAGAATTACAACAAAAGTTCACCCCTATGGCGATCCTCTTCCTTGCTAATTGTCATAGCTGAAAAAAAGGAAAATTTATTATCAAATACTTACCGTAATTTTCCTTTCCTGATGGACTCCATGGCAGCCTACGTGTGGATTAACCCCGCCTCCTCTCTAATGCTATAGGACCCCCTACCCTATAAGATTGAGCTCACCTGTATAGACTGTGTTCCGTAACTAGCGTACTCTTTGACCGATGGGTGGGAACTCCGTCTGCCATGGAGTTCATCAGGAAAGGAAAATTACGGTAAGTATTTGATAATAAATTTTCCTTTTTCCTGACAGACTCCATGGCAACCTACGTGTGGGAAATAACTAGCCATTCCACACGGGTGGGTATGCTGAACAGCAATAAATTTAATTTGACCCGTCAACCGACAGGATTTATAAACCAAAGATCACAGAAGAAAAGCGAAGCAGGCTCAGAAAAGTAATTTCACATTAAGGTTTTAATGGGGGCCCATGAGGCCGCTTGCAGATAACGTCTGGATACGCATACCGGGCTGCTGCCCATGAAGCTGCTATACTCTTGATAAAACGTGCCGTCACTGCCTCCAGGGGGGTCAGGATCCTAGCTCTATAAAGCTGATGGATAAACTGGACAATCCAGGCCGCAGTCGTTCTGGTCGAGGCTTGAATCAGTTTGTTACTGCCAAAGCTCAGGACGAACAGGAAGACAGAGTGTCTAAAAGGAAGTAGCTTGCAGGTATACCTTCAGAATTTCGTCTACGTCCAGAGGATGAACTTTAGTGGACTCCTGGGTCCTGAATGTAGATAGGACGATTCCCTGGATCTTATGGAACCTTGAAGTAATTCTCACATTTGAGCTGAGCATAGGAATAATGACCATCTGGTCCAGAAAGAAGGACAGAAAATGGTTCTTCGTAACCTAGGGTGACCTCCGAGACCCTCTAGACAAGGTAAGGGCTACTGGGACAGGGAATTTTTTGCTATTCAGCACTGTGCAAATTTAACTGGCAATTGCAGTCATGCAACACTGTACACAAATGTAATTGTGACCCCCGAAGGAACTGCTGATAATTGATTGGGCCTGCACTCCGCCTATCAACCCCAGAACATGGACTCAACCCCATAGGCACAACTGTGTGGTAGTGTTAATGCAAGACCCAATTGTAAAGAACAACACAGTTGCAACACAATACACTGTATATTTACCGTCACCCTGATCTCCGTCACTCCACTGGCTGTAATAATATATAGAGTCTCACACAGGTTGTAAATTAACCACAAAAACAGTTTACTGGGAGAACTTGGTTAAACACATTAATCACAGCAGTAACTCTGACATGAGAAAATGACAGTAGTAACAATCAGGGTGTATGTGAAACCCAAATTCAATGGTAGTAGTGCAATATAGTACATATGTTTATGTCATATGCTCAAGGGCTCCCCTTATGTGGTAATGCAGTTCTCAGAGTGTCTGTAAAGAAAGAAATAAGAACACTTTATAGTGAATAGTAAAGTGTTTGGTCTTCTTTCTTCAGCTAGCTTATTATACTGCAGTATTTGTAATCCAGAAAATGAGTAAATAGTAGCTACAGTAACAATGATGTATAAGTAACTGTGTGCTTGGTTATATAGAACACTTGGGAAACGTCTTCCTTACTGAAGGATGCAACACCGCATTTACTTTGTAGTAAAAGAAGGACTAACTCTGAGGCCTCACTGTTCACAGTCTAAATAGGTGAAACCCTTCTGTGGGACTACATGTCTCACCAGCCGTCTGGAACTATGGTAGCCCGCACAGCAACAAAGTATCACATCAATCTGGGCAAGAGCCCTCTCACTACACAGGGCCCAGATGCTTGTACTGCTCTGCTTGTGGTATTTCTGTCCCGCTCCAAGCTGGCGCCATCACAACGCACCGCTTCGTCTAAAGACTGGTGACTGCAATGCAGGAACCCTCGGGCTGTCCTGAGTCCTCTGATCCATCCACACGCTGATCCAGCACACTGGGTTCCGGAACTCCTTAGAGGCCACATGATTCCGCTCCCCACCACACAGGCCGCAGTCTTCCAATCGCACACCCACAGCTCCCTGCAGGCAGGTCTTGAATGGCGTTCCAAAGAGAGAGAAACGTGCCACGCCTGTCCCTTTTATGTCTCTACCCAGCAGGCAATTCTGTGACTTGGCCTTGTGGGTAGGTAATTGGGGCATTGTGGGTAAGTAGTTCCTTGACTGGTTTAAACATATGAGTCACTTAATCATTGAACTACACAGTCCATAATGCAGTTCTGTTTGCTGCTAAACAGATAGAGGTTCTTGTCAAAGTTGTAGCGTGGTCTTAATGAAACCAAACGAAAGTCTTAATAACATTAAATAGAATGAACACTAGAGGGAGCCATTCCCTTACTTAAGGAACAAAACATTAACATGATAACTGGGGTAGTAAAACCCCTGCGTTACATACTCCCCCCACTTGAAGTCTTTGGTCCCAAAAGATAGTTAGGATCTGTGACCTGTTACATGCTGTTGTATACATGCGGAGGAAAGGTTAGTGCACACATGATAACAAACAAGTTGCATAATCATAAGCAGAGTTTAAACTAAAACGCTTCATACCATGACATAAACTTGACAGAGGAGCCTCCCACCAATTGTCATAAGGAGGGAGACTGTTCCATCCATTTGCTACTGACATCGAAGTGTCCTGTATAGCTGTGCCAGGGGGTGAGATGGGATTGCCTTTCATCAAATCTGTGGTGAGAAGTTCAGGCTCTTTTGGCAACCCTTGAGGGGTGAGGATAACTTCTTTGGTGTTCTCACCCAACACATCACAAGTCGGTCTCTTGAATTGGGAAATGACTCTTCATTTCCTCTGCTTCACTGGTTCTGGCACAGTAGGCTCACTGGCCTCTTTCTCCTGCAGATCGATTTCTTTCGCCTCTGCTGTGGATCCTCCTTCATCCACTGTGTAAGAGAGACACTTCTGACCCTCCTGCTGGCAGGGAAGATAAGGGATTACATCTGGGGACAACATGGGCTAACAGCCGCTTCACCAGATCTGTGTTGGTCCCAACGATCAACGAACTTCCTGTGGACCCTGGTAGCCAAGGGCAGACAATGGCCAGTGTTTCAAAGTTCTGAGGCTTCCCAGCCCTCAGTGGATCACACAAAAACTTGAGCCCCATATATCCATCACAAGGGTAATCTTCTGCTTGAATTCCCTGGATCTCTATATCTTCCAACTCTCTCAGGGGCATATAAGACAAATACCTCTTGTAAAAGTCTCTAGTCAGCAGAGTAACTTGGGCACCTGAATCAAGAATGGCTCTGGAATAAATCCCTTCAACCAAAACAGGCACTACAGTCGGAGGGCCTACCAACTGGATAGGAGGCATGTTGGAAACATCCGGAACAGTAGGTTGGCGTGACTGGACTCATGCTTCCTTCAGGACCCGGCATTGAGAATGCCGTTTCTGGCATCAGTTTGGAAGCTGATAAGCATTTTTCACTGAGATGGCATAAACTGCAGGTGTTTTCCATTGTTCCCTTGCCGGTCCAGGAAAAGTTATTCTTAAAGGCCCAGATCTTCTCTCCATCCTTGGGTCACTTCTCTGAGGTCCACGCCAGTCTTCTGTCTCCCTTGGTGGGCTAGGACATACTCGCTGGTAGCTCAGTACATTTTGCTGTCAATTGGTTCATCATCTCCGTCATCTAGGATACCTGCATCTTCAGTGTGGTTATCTCAGACATAAGATCCAATGACCTGGTTACCATCTCCATCATCTTGGTCTTTAGAACCTCGACCTCTGGATCTCTATCAGCTGTGCTGGCCACTCTGACTCCGACCACAGATTCCGACTTCTGGCTCTTTCCTTTGCTCTCCAGCATGGCCTCTTCTTCTCTCACTAATTTAATGAGCTTAGGATACGTCATGAACATGGTATCAGCTGAAGACTGTAGCCGAATCCAAACTGGATCAGAGCGTTTAGTACCTCTCAGGATCTGCTGCATTCTAGCTTGATCTATGGCAGAAGGTAGCATCCCCTTCTTTAATATGATCTGGTGCAACATCTTATTCAAGCGTCCGAGGTATTCAGACAAGCGTTCACCTTGACGTTGGAGAGTATGCTCAAATCGGTAAACTAAGTCTGCTGCTGTCTCCATGGTCCCAAACCCCTATTGCAGGATATTCAGGTAGTGTAAGGTAATCAGCAGGAATCGCCTGGCGCGCGCTGGTGTGCATGCGCGCGCACATGGGAGACCACAGATACCCGTGCGTGCTGGAGCGCGCCCTACTGCCAGTTGGCACCAGTGGGCCTATTTAAAGGAGGCTCCAGCTACTGATCGGTGCTGACTGGTCTTCAGCTGTGTCCCTGTTACTCTGAACCTGTGTTATTCTGCCTGATTCCCGTTGCTGACCTTGGCTCCCGTTTACCCGGCTCTGAACTCTGTTATACCTGATCTCTGGTTCCTGATCCCGGCTTCCCATCTGACCCGTCTCTGCCTGATGTTCCGCTAACCTGCTGCCCGCCTGTTGACGAACCGGGCTTCCCATCTGACCCGTCTTTGCCTGATGTTCCGGTACCCTGCTGCCCACCTGTTGACGAACCCAGGTATCCCTGTGACCTGGCCCTGGTGCCCAGCTTGGCCCAGCACAACTACCCGAGTGTCTGCAACTACAGTCCTGCGACCAGCTGCGACTTCCTGCTCTGCAACTACAGTCCTGCGACCAGCTGCGACTTCCTGCTCTGCAACTACAGTCCTGCGACCAGCTGCGACTTCCTGCAACAGGGTTCCTGGTTTCCACCGCAGGCACTCGTGTGCCTCCTGTTCATTGGCTCCTTCTGTTTCACTTTCAGCGGGACCTGGACTGGAGATACAAGAGTGGCCGACCTTGTCAATTCAGTCTCCCTTCAGGTACGTGACAGGTAGTCTTGAGCCACGCAGTCTTTCTTACTGAATTTCAGATTGCGGATGGCTTCTGAGGCAGGGCCGCTTAGACTCTCGGTAATCCTTTGCTTCTTGAGAGTCTCAGGGATATCCCACTCATCCAAGGCTTGTGTGGCTTGGTCCAGCCACTCTTCAAAGTTGTCCTCCCCTGTAGGCACTGGATGTCTTCCAGAAAAGGCCTGGAGTTTCTGGTATCCACCTCCAGAACACAGTGGAGTGTCCCTCTGACACTTTGACACAAAATCCCCAATAGCAGCGGAAAACTCTGGCCCAATCATAGCTGAGGGTGTCGTTGATGGGACTTCTTCCTTCATGGCCTTAACTTGACTGGTACTTGGCCGACACCTGTCTGGTGTGTGCGACTGGATCAAACGAAACTTGGTCTGGTCAGCCAACTGCACACTGGATCCTTGGAAACGGTCAGGAATCCCCTTCTTCCTTTCCAGTAGCAGATGGGTGCATGAGGCCTCATGATCAGGTCTGACATCGATCACCCATATTTTCTTGCCGAAGGACAATGTCTGCACTATGTGACTGATCTTCTCCTCAGTCCAGGCCTCCCCAGGGAGTTCAATCACTGCGCTTGATTCTGGGTTGGCGCCTTCTTCTTCGCACCACTGAATTGTAGTTTCAGGGTCCATTCTGGTGTCAATAGGGGTGCCCTCTCGGGGGGGGGCTGATTGCAGAGTCGCAGAAATCCGAGATGAGCCCCCACATGTAGCACTTACCCCGATGGAGCTACTGATAATTGATTGGGCCTGCACTCTGCCTATTAACCCCAGAACATGGACTCGACCCCCTAGGCACAACTGTGTGGTAGTGTTAATGCAAGACCCAATTGTAAAGAACAACACAGTTGCAACAAAAAAAAACTATTTAGATACCATCACCCTGGTCTCCGTCACTCCACCGGCTGTAATAATATATAGAGTCTCACACAGGTAGTAAATTAACCACATAAACAGTTTACTGGGAGAACTTGATTAAACACATTAATCACAGCGGTAACTCTGACATGAGAAAATGACAGTAGTAACAATCAGGGTGTATGTGAAAACCCAAACTCAATGGTAGTAGTGCAATATAGTACATATTTATGTCATATGCTCAAGGGCTCCCCCTATGTGGTAATGCAGTTCTCAGAGTGTCTGTAAAGAAAGAAATAAGAACACTTTATAGTGAATAGTAAAGTGTTTGGTCTTCTTTCTTCAGCTAGCTTATTATACTGCAGTATTTGTAATCCAGAAAATGAGTAAATAGTAGTTACAGTAACAATGATGTATAAGTAACTGTGTGCTTGGTTATATAGAACACTTGGGAAACGTCTTCCTTACTGAAGGATGCAACACCGCATTTACTTTGTAGTAAAAGAAGGACTAACTCTGAGGCCTCACTGTTCACAGTCTAAATAGGTGAAACCCTTCTGTGGGACTACATGTCTCACCAGCCGTCTGGAACTACGGTAGCCCGCACAGCAACAAAGTATCACATCAATCTGGGCAAGAGCCCTCTCACTACACAGGGCCCAGATGCTTGTACTGCTCTGCTTGTGGTATTTCTGTCCCGCTCCAAGCTGGCGCCATCACAACGCACCGCTTCGTCTAAAGACTGGTGACTGCAATGCAGGAACCCTCGGGCTGTCCTGAGTCCTCTGATCCATCCACACGCTGATCCAGCACACTGGGTTCCGGAACTCCTTAGAGGCCACATGATTCCGCTCCCCACCACACAGGCCGCAGTCTTCCAATCGCACACCCACAGCTCCCTGCAGGCAGGTCTTGAATGGCGTTCCAAAGAGAGAGAAACGTGCCACGCCTGTCCCTTTTATGTCTCTACCCAGCAGGCAATTCTGTGACTTGGCCTTGTGGGTAGGTAATTGGGGCATTGTGGGTAAGTAGTTCCTTGACTGGTTTAAACATATGAGTCACTTAATCATTGAACTACACAGTCCATAATGCAGTTCTGTTTGCTGCTAAACAGATAGAGGTTCTTGTCAAAGTTGTAGCGTGGTCTTAATGAAACCAAACGAAAGTCTTAATAACATTAAATAGAATGAACACTAGAGGGAGCCATTCCCTTACTTAAGGAACAAAACATTAACATGATAACTGGGGTAGTAAAACCCCTGCGTTACATACTCCCCCCACTTGAAGTCTTTGGTCCCAAAAGATAGTTAGGATCTGTGACCTGTTACATGCTGTTGTATACATGCGGAGGAAAGGTTAGTGCACACATGATAACAAACAAGTTGCATAATCATAAGCAGAGTTTAAACTAAAACGCTTCATACCATGACATAAACTTGACAGAGGAGCCTCCCACCAATTGTCATAAGGAGGGAGACTGTTCCATCCATTTGCTACTGACATCGAAGTGTCCTGTATAGCTGTGCCAGGGGGTGAGATGGGATTGCCTTTCATCAAATCTGTGGTGAGAAGTTCAGGCTCTTTTGGCAACCCTTGAGGGGTGAGGATAACTTCTTTGGTGTTCTCACCCAACACATCACAAGTCGGTCTCTTGAATTGGGAAATGACTCTTCATTTCCTCTGCTTCACTGGTTCTGGCACAGTAGGCTCACTGGCCTCTTTCTCCTGCAGATCGATTTCTTTCGCCTCTGCTGTGGATCCTCCTTCATCCACTGTGTAAGAGAGACACTTCTGACCCTCCTGCTGGCAGGGAAGATAAGGGATTACATCTGGGGACAACATGGGCTAACAGCCGCTTCACCAGATCTGTGTTGGTCCCAACGATCAACGAACTTCCTGTGGACCCTGGTAGCCAAGGGCAGACAATGGCCAGTGTTTCAAAGTTCTGAGGCTTCCCAGCCCTCAGTGGATCACACAAAAACTTGAGCCCCATATATCCATCACAAGGGTAATCTTCTGCTTGAATTCCCTGGATCTCTATATCTTCCAACTCTCTCAGGGGCATATAAGACAAATACCTCTTGTAAAAGTCTCTAGTCAGCAGAGTAACTTGGGCACCTGAATCAAGAATGGCTCTGGAATAAATCCCTTCAACCAAAACAGGCACTACAGTCGGAGGGCCTACCAACTGGATAGGAGGCATGTTGGAAACATCCGGAACAGTAGGTTGGCGTGACTGGACTCATGCTTCCTTCAGGACCCGGCATTGAGAATGCCGTTTCTGGCATCAGTTTGGAAGCTGATAAGCATTTTTCACTGAGATGGCATAAACTGCAGGTGTTTTCCATTGTTCCCTTGCCGGTCCAGGAAAAGTTATTCTTAAAGGCCCAGATCTTCTCTCCATCCTTGGGTCACTTCTCTGAGGTCCACGCCAGTCTTCTGTCTCCCTTGGTGGGCTAGGACATACTCGCTGGTAGCTCAGTACATTTTGCTGTCAATTGGTTCATCATCTCCGTCATCTAGGATACCTGCATCTTCAGTGTGGTTATCTCAGACATGAGATCCAATGACCTGGTTACCATCTCCATCATCTTGGTCTTTAGAACCTCGACCTCTGGATCTCTATCAGCTGTGCTGGCCACTCTGACTCCGACCACAGATTCCGACTTCTGGCTCTTTCCTTTGCTCTCCAGCATGGCCTCTTCTTCTCTCACTAATTTAATGAGCTTAGGATACGTCATGAACATGGTATCAGCTGAAGACTGTAGCCGAATCCAAACTGGATCAGAGCGTTTAGTACCTCTCAGGATCTGCTGCATTCTAGCTTGATCTATGGCAGAAGGTAGCATCCCCTTCTTTAATATGATCTGGTGCAACATCTTATTCAAGCGTCCGAGGTATTCAGACAAGCGTTCACCTTGACGTTGGAGAGTATGCTCAAATCGGTAAACTAAGTCTGCTGCTGTCTCCATGGTCCCAAACCCCTATTGCAGGATATTCAGGTAGTGTAAGGTAATCAGCAGGAATCGCCTGGCGCGCGCTGGTGTGCATGCGCGCGCACATGGGAGACCACAGATACCCGTGCGTGCTGGAGCGCGCCCTACTGCCAGTTGGCACCAGTGGGCCTATTTAAAGGAGGCTCCAGCTACTGATCGGTGCTGACTGGTCTTCAGCTGTGTCCCTGTTACTCTGAACCTGTGTTATTCTGCCTGATTCCCGTTGCTGACCTTGGCTCCCGTTTACCCGGCTCTGAACTCTGTTATACCTGATCTCTGGTTCCTGATCCCGGCTTCCCATCTGACCCGTCTCTGCCTGATGTTCCGCTAACCTGCTGCCCGCCTGTTGACGAACCGGGCTTCCCATCTGACCCGTCTTTGCCTGATGTTCCGGTACCCTGCTGCCCACCTGTTGACGAACCCAGGTATCCCTGTGACCTGGCCCTGGTGCCCAGCTTGGCCCAGCACAACTACCCGAGTGTCTGCAACTACAGTCCTGCGACCAGCTGCGACTTCCTGCTCTGCAACTACAGTCCTGCGACCAGCTGCGACTTCCTGCTCTGCAACTACAGTCCTGCGACCAGCTGCGACTTCCTGCAACAGGGTTCCTGGTTTCCACCGCAGGCACTCGTGTGCCTCCTGTTCATTGGCTCCTTCTGTTTCACTTTCAGCGGGACCTGGACTGGAGATACAAGAGTGGCCGACCTTGTCAATTCAGTCTCCCTTCAGGTACGTGACAGGTAGTCTTGAGCCACGCAGTCTTTCTTACTGAATTTCAGATTGCGGATGGCTTCTGAGGCAGGGCCGCTTAGACTCTCGGTAATCCTTTGCTTCTTGAGAGTCTCAGGGATATCCCACTCATCCAAGGCTTGTGTGGCTTGGTCCAGCCACTCTTCAAAGTTGTCCTCCCCTGTAGGCACTGGATGTCTTCCAGAAAAGGCCTGGAGTTTCTGGTATCCACCTCCAGAACACAGTGGAGTGTCCCTCTGACACTTTGACACAAAATCCCCAATAGCAGCGGAAAACTCTGGCCCAATCATAGCTGAGGGTGTCGTTGATGGGACTTCTTCCTTCATGGCCTTAACTTGACTGGTACTTGGCCGACACCTGTCTGGTGTGTGCGACTGGATCAAACGAAACTTGGTCTGGTCAGCCAACTGCACACTGGATCCTTGGAAACGGTCAGGAATCCCCTTCTTCCTTTCCAGTAGCAGATGGGTGCATGAGGCCTCATGATCAGGTCTGACATCGATCACCCATATTTTCTTGCCGAAGGACAATGTCTGCACTATGTGACTGATCTTCTCCTCAGTCCAGGCCTCCCCAGGGAGTTCAATCACTGCGCTTGATTCTGGGTTGGCGCCTTCTTCTTCGCACCACTGAATTGTAGTTTCAGGGTCCATTCTGGTGTCAATAGGGGTGCCCTCTCGGGGGGGGGGCTGATTGCAGAGTCGCAGAAATCCGAGATGAGCCCCCACATGTAGCACTTACCCCGATGGAGCTACTGATAATTGATTGGGCCTGCACTCTGCCTATTAACCCCAGAACATGGACTCGACCCCCTAGGCACAACTGTGTGGTAGTGTTAATGCAAGACCCAATTGTAAAGAACAACACAGTTGCAACAAAAAAAAACTATTTAGATACCATCACCCTGGTCTCCGTCACTCCACCGGCTGTAATAATATATAGAGTCTCACACAGGTTGTAAATTAACCACATAAACAGTTTACTGGGAGAACTTGATTAAACACATTAATCACAGCGGTAACTCTGACATGAGAAAATGACAGTAGTAACAATCAGGGTGTATGTGAAAACCCAAACTCAATGGTAGTAGTGCAATATAGTACATATTTATGTCATATGCTCAAGGGCTCCCCCTATGTGGTAATGCAGTTCTCAGAGTGTCTGTAAAGAAAGAAATAGTCTGTAGGAAAGTTATAGAGTCCACAAACTATGGGATATATTTGAAAATTGATCGATCCTGATGTACTGATGGCCTATCCCATTTCTTGAGGCCCTAAAAACACCAGGACAGTACAGATACCCCCCAAGTTACCTATTTTTAGAAAGTACACAGTCCAAGGTATTCAGTAAGAGGCATGGTGAGTTGTTTTTAAGTTGTATTTTTTTGTGTCACAATTTTCTGTAAAATTTAAAAATTGTTTTTATTTACGTAATTTTATTTCTTTACATACTGTCACCAGTACAGTACAGCATCATCATAAGATTAGTGTGGCAATGATCACGGATAGTGACTGGTGACAGTATGTAAAAAAAAAAAATAATAATAAAACATTTTTTTACAATTTTTTTTTTTTACATACTTTCATCAGAGTAGTTCAGTGTCACCAAAGCAACACTGTACTACTCTGAGGTGTTAATCTTGGATTTTGTGACCGACGGCTCACGAAAAGCTCCTACGTTTTCCAATCATGTGACATGGCCATAAGCCCCACCCCACCTCCCAGGATATCAAACGCCGTAAAGGGCCAGCTGGAGTCGGTGCCAAGGGGTTAAATGATAAAATGCAGAGTTTTTTTTTTCAAATTGTTTATTGAGAGAAAAGAGAAAACATACAAAGTTTTGTACACAGCAATTTGCGAGAGATACTAATATTACAAGTACCACGGATAATACAGAGCAGAAACTTCCTCTCAGTACATTCAGATGGTAGGAGCAAGGCATTTACAGAAAGGAAAAACTGATAAATGTCATCATAATGATAATCCAATAACATACCTCCCAACTTTTTGAGATGGGAACGAGGGACACCTATTAAAAAAGTATGTAGGCATAGGACACACCCCTGCCATGCCCCCTTAAAGGAGACATATACAAAAAAAAAGATTAGTTAAACCCACAAGTGCTTTTTTTTTTACCACATCTATTCCGTGACATTTGAAATTTACAAATGCAGCAATTTAGAAATTGGATGAAAGATTTAGCACTGGCAAACAATTTTTAAATGTTAAATAGTGCATTTTGTATACAACTATATATAGATCCGACCAAAATGAGGGACATTTGAGAAGGAAAGAGGGACAGAAGGACTTTGTTTCAAATCAGGGACAGTCCTTCCAAATCAGCGACAGTTGGGAGCTATGCAATAAGTAGGGACGGGCAGGAGAGGGAAGGAGAGGAAGTTTTTTCCTGGGGAGCAACATGGCTTTGAGATTTTGGGACTGAAACGGTTGGAGGGTGAAGGCCAAAAATTGTCAGGGTAGGATTAGAGACTCATCAGAATTTGGGTCGCCCAAGGGTACAATCATTTTTCGTATTTACATACTTTATCTAATTAAACTGCATTGATTTTAGCGTGAATCATGGCCTAAGTTATCCTACTTATATTTAGATTACACTGAAGGAAGGGAATTTCCAGGCTTTAGCTATTGCTAGGCTGAAGTGGTGACCTACAGCAGTAGCTTAAATTGAATTAAGGTTAGATTCTTCTTCTGTATATGGATGATGGCACTGTAATTATTAAAAAAAAAAACATAAGTAACTTTTTCCTAATTAGTATACAGCTGTCACATGACCCAGCTCTCCCCCAGCCTGTCTGCAGGGAAACATAAGCAGGAAGGGCTACTAGTCCTCTGCTGCTAGTCGCATGTTTAAAAAAAAAAAAAAAAAAAACCTTTTGGAATACAGAGTAAAAATAAATAAATAATCATAAATAAATAATCAATAAACTGTAATAAAATTGTCATACAAATATATATTTGAAATAAAATTTTTATTGTTTTTTGGCAATAACAGGCTGTGTCACGTTCCTCCAGCCTGTGTCTTAGAATAAGAGGGAAGTAAAGCCTCCATCAATCTACATGTAATATCCTGTCCCCATTGTGTTGAACTGATTAGTGGGCATGTAGGAGGAGGGAGGGAGTGGGCTGTCATTTAGCACTGTGTATACGCCCACATGTGTCACTCTATAGTCACATGGGCTGTTCAGATGTGATAGGGAGGAAATGCTCAGTATAGAAACTCACTGAAAACTGAGCATGTGCAGAGCTGCTGACACAGCTACAAAATCCCCAACTGAATTGGGGACATGGGCAGGAGGGGGAGATGCACAGCATGGAGTACACTATTTATTGATATGTTTTTATGATGTGGGTTTAGGCCCCCTTCACACTTGTGCGACCTGAAAGTCGCACGATTTTTGCTGTGACTTTGACACGCTTTAGCCGTGACGTGACTTGAAGCAATGCCTGTGTATTCTTGAGGTCTATGGACCTCAAGTTGCATCAAAGTCAGACCAAAGTAGTGCAAGGACTACTGTGAAGACGCTGAAACTTGAAGTTGCACAGATATGAATGGTACTCATTGGAAATAATGGGGTACGACTTGCCATGTGACTTTGCAGTCCCAAGTCGCAGGACAAGTCGCATAGGTGTGAAAGGGGCCTTAGTGACACTTTCAGTAAAGCTGTGAGAGGGTTTATGGGGATTGTGGTAGAAAAACACCATGGTTTTCCAGTCTTACTGTTCCATCGTAATGCTTTACGATAAAAAGTAGATACAAATTCAGCTGCCCTGGGGAAAGTCTGGAAGCCAAAATCTCTAAAAGAAATAAACCACCATGGTGTGTTCCATTCTTACTGCTCCATCGGAATTTTGAAAGATGTAAATACCTGGGAGAGGTCCTGAAGCCAAAATCTTGAAGAGCAATCAAGTAATCAGTCAACAGCAAATACAGTCTGTTGATATCTTCCCAAACATACGTTTTGGTTGGAGAAAAGTTAAGGCTTCTGAATGGACACTGTCTTAGTCTTCAGTGAAAAACTCTGAGGATTTTTACTTTTATGTCCTTTAGTTTCAGACCGTAGATGAGTGGATTTAGGAGTGGAGGTGAAGCTACAACTTGCACTGACATGATTGTCCTCAGTTCATAATTTAAGCTTTCGGGTATGAATCGATATATCAGGAGCTCAAAATACAAATTGGCAGTGTAGATAGCAACAGTTATTAAGTGAGGAGTGCAGGTTTGCAAAGCTTTTGCTTTAAAGCCCTTTGATGACCTTAAACAGGCTCTTAGGATCTGGATGTAAGAGATAATGATCAGCATCGGCATAGGACCTATAAATGTTGACCCGATAAAAAGTCCAAACCCGTTATTTACAGTAATGTCAATGCAAGACAGCCTTACCACTGACCAATTGTCACAGTAGACCTTTAGTATGATTGTGTCACATATGGGAAGCCTGATTGTCAACACCAAATGTATACCGACCAGGATAATTGTGTAAAACCAGGCCAAAGCCACCAGCTTGAAGACCACAAATAAGGATATTATGCTGTGGTATCTCAGAGGGTGGCAAATGCTCACATAGCGATCATATGCCATGATGACAAGGATGGTCATTTCACACCCCAAGTATGTGTGGATGCAAAATACTTGCGTCAAACATCCAGTATAAGTAATGGTGTTAATGTGGTTGACCAAATTGAAGATCAAACTGGGAAAGAAAGAGGTGCTGCCATAGAGGCCATTAATGCACAGTACACAAACAAAGATATACATGGGCTCCTGTAGACTCTTGTGTAACAAAACCACTGAGATAACGGCAACATTGAACATAATAACACTGATATAAACTAGTAGAGCCAATGCACTGTAAAGGTACCGGAGTGAACCCATTTCTCTGAAGCCAAGTGTCAGCAGCAACTGGTGGGAAGACGTATCATTCTGCATGGTTCTCACTTGTTCTTCAGTTTCCCTCTATATACAAGACGTACATTATCAATATTAGCCAACAATCTGATTGATAAAGGTTTTTTTCATCCAAAGTCAGTCGAACATAGTATTAAAGGCCCCTGGGTAAGTGAAAACAGGGGCCTTCAAAGGGTACAGACCAAAATAAGCAATACTGAGGACTTCATTTACATTGAATGACTGAAATTATTTTTTTTCACACTTGAGAAAAGGTAAACTATAATGGTTTGGATCAGGTGTAGGCAACCTTTGAGAGGTGGAGATCTACCTAAATATACTGGTAACTGTAAAAATATAAACTTAGCCTACCTAAAAAGTTGGCAGTGTCAATCAGTAGAGCATTGGACAGTGTCAGTAGGCAGTGAATGGTGTGTGGACAGTGTCAGTAGGGCAGATGATGGTGTCAGTAGGGCAGAGGATGGTGTCATTAAGGCAAAGGATGGTGTCAGTAGAGCAGTGGATGGTGTCACTCGGGCATTGGACGACGTAAGTAGAGCAGTGGATGGTGTCAGCATGGCAGTGGATGGTGTCAGCAGGGCAGTGGATAGTGTCAGTAGAGCAGTGGATGGTGTGTGGACAGAGTCAGCAGGGCAGTAGACAGTGTGAGAAGGGCAGAGGATGGTTTCAGCAGAGCAGTGGACTTTGTCAGTAGGGCAGAGGTTGAACAGGGCAGTGGATGATGTCAAAAGGGCAGTTGATGTTTTATTTGTATTATTTTATTTTTTTAGCATTTTTTTAAAAAAATTTTCATTATTTAATTTTTTTTTTTTTACAATTTTATTTAGAACCACTATTGGGGGTTTTGGTGAAATATCAGGGGTCTAAACCCCTGATGTCTCATGTTTGAGACAGAGAAAGGGACTGAGAACAGAGATTCTCCAGTCCCTTTCTCTGCACCTTCAGCTGCACTGGACAGTGATTGAATGGGAAGTACTCTGTGCTGAGTGGCTCCCTAATCATTCACAAACTGAAGCATAGTAAAGTTTACTATGCTTTAGTTATTAATGGAAACTGACTGATCACTGACTGTGTTCATTCATAAAAGGAAGGGGCTGGTAAATGGCACAATTACAGACCCCTTTTCCACTCTCCAGCCTCACACAGGAGCACACAGGAGCTGGACAACACCAGCAAAAGGAAACTGGAGAGGAGGGGCAGCGGAGGATGCATTTAGTGGAACCGGTGGCTGTGTTTCCTCCCTGCAGCAGTTGAATTCCAATGGGAGAGGAAGAGAAGCAGCATTGCCGGCACATAACAGCTATCAAAGGGTACAAGGCACATAATATACTTAAGACAGAATTGAATACTTCCACTTAAACTCATGGCAGACATGCTGTGACTTTTTGGCCTCCATCAGTTTCAACGTATGCTGGCCTTTTCCTGAAAGGGTTTTGGATTCCATTCTGTATAGCTGTTGATACCCGTTATTAATTTGGACACATTCCAAAAAGACTAGCCATTGTTATTTTAATTTACTTTATTCCATGCTCCAATACCAGTACCATCATATGAAGTACCTTTCAATGCCGCCATTTCTTCACTCCACTTTCTTTGCCCCAGTGCCTGTCCCAAGAGAGTAGGGATGAGCTTGATGTTCGGGTCAAATGTGAGTTTGACTCGAACATCGGGTGTTCACTAGGGATGAGCTTCATGTTCGAGTCAAGCGCATGCTCGACTCGAACATCGTGTGTTCGGCCGTTCGTCGAAATTACGAACGTTATGGGCTGGCCAAATTCGAGTGACGCGTCACAGCCCATAATTCACTGCGGCATCGCAGTGCATTGCTGACCGATGATTGGCCAAGCATGCACTATGACCCACATTCTTGGCCAATCACAGCGCCGTGTGTACAGAGAGCCATAATTGGTCAAAGCCATCAAGGCTTTGGCCAATTATGGCACAGGGGGTTTAGTACACGCCCCACACTATATAAGGTTGCCTGCGTGGCGGCATTGTATAGTGTGTTGCGGCGGAGATAGATAGATAAACAGAGAGACAGTGTCATTTGATTTAAGTTAGATAGAGTAAGCAGGTCGAGTCAGTTAGCTGCACTTACAGTGTATTGTGTATATATATGCATCCAAGGTGTTGTATATATATATAAATACACTGTATTCAGTTGCTAGATCCATTCCTGTTATTCTCTTCCTAATATACTGACAGGCAGGCAGGTGTTTTTACAGTATTTCCAGTTAGTGTACTGTGTACCCTGCACAGTTGCACCTACAGTATAGCTACCTGAAGCCAAGTGCTTGTGTGCTTCTTCTGGTCCTATTAATAGCACAGGAAGGCTCTTGAAGTATTTCCAGTTAGTGTACTGTGTACCCTGCACAGTTGCACCTACAGTATAGCTACTTGAAGACAGGTGCTTGTGTGCTTCTTCTGATCCTATTAATAGCACAGGCAGGCTCTTGAAGTATTTACAGTTAGTATACTGTGTACCCTGCACATTTGCACCTATAGCTACCTGAAGCCAAGTGCTTGTGTGCTTCTTCTGATCCTATTAATAGCACAGGCAGGCTCTTGAAGTATTTACAGTTAGTGTACTGTGTAACCCTGCACAGTTGCATCTACAGTATAGTTACCTGAAACCAAGTGCTTGTGTGCTTCTTCTGATCCTATTAATAGCACAGGCAGGCCCTTGAAGTAATTACAGTTAGTGTACTGTGTACCCTGCACAGTTGCACCTACAGTATAGCTACCTGAAGACCAGTGCAGGTGTTCCCATACTAATAATACTACAGGCAGGCAGTTGATTCTGCTAGCTGCAGTATAATCGATATATATATATACATCCCAGTTTTGTGCAGCTACATCTCACTGCAGGCCATTAGTATGTCTGGAAGGCCAACAAGGAGAGGCAGACAGTCACAAGCCAATAAAAGAGGGCAAGCAGGCTCTGTGTCTAGAGGCAACAGTGCTGGTTGTAGACACGGTGCATCCTCATCAGCACATGGCCGTGGGACACGCTTGGCCTTTTTTTAGGCAGCTGGCCGTGTTGAGCCGCAACATGCGGAAGACTTGGTCGAGTGGATGACCAAGCCAACCTCATCCTCTCTCACCCAGGCTCAGGGTACTTTGTCTGGCAAAGCAGCTGCCAACGCTGCCTCTTCCCTCGGCTCAATGGCATCAGTCTCTCCTTCCCTAGCCCCACCATGTTCTCCTGAGGAGTCCCCCGAACTGTTTGACCACACTGTTGGGTACATGCTCCAGGAGGATGCCCAGCGTTTTGAAGGTTCCAATGATGGTACTCAGCTAGAGGAAGGCAGTAACGTGAGCCCAGACAGAGTCATGTTCCCCCTGCTGCAGCATACTACCAGGCTTGCTCCAGTGATGAGGAGGGAGGGGATGATGAGGTCACTGACTTCACGTGGGTGCCTGATAGGAAAGAGGAGGAGGAGGAGGCACATCACCAATGAGGCAGGATGCCTTCCAAGGGCCACCTTAAGGGCAGCACACTGACTGCATCACACCGCAGAGCTCCGCATGTGCAGGGCGCTGCTGTCTCTGCGCGTTATTCTAAAAGTTCTTTGGTGTGGGCCTTTTTTGAGACGAGTGTATCAGATCGCACCGCTGCTATTTGCAACATATGTCTCAAGCGTATCTTGCATGACCAAAACATCTCTCGCTTGGGCACCACATGCTTGACCAGACATATGTTGACCTGCCATGCAGTTCGTTGGCAATCCTACCTAAAAGACCCACACCAAAGAACAAAGAGGACCTCTCCTTGCTCCTCATCAGCTGGGATCTCCAACCCCACTATACCTTCAGTCCTCTCTGAGACCTGCACTGAGAGGAATGAAGGTGTAGAATTAGGTGTGTCACAGCCAAGTACTTGCGGGCAATCTCCTATCGGTACACCAATGTCAGATTGTACCAGGAAAATTTCCTTGCCCCAGCTGCTGCACCGCCGAAAGAAGTTTGTTCCCAGCCATCCACATGCCCAGCGGTTGAATGCTAGATTGGCAAAATTGCTAGCACTTCAACTGCTACCTTTTCAGTTGGTAGACTCTGCCCCCTTCTGTGAGTTTGTGAAATGTGCGGTTCCTCAGTGCCAAGTTCCCAAATGCCACTTTTTCTCATGGACGGCGATTCCAGCTCTCTACTGGCATGTGGAAGGCAATGTCTAGGCCTAGCTGGACAGGGTGATCAGTGGAAAGGTGCATATTACCGCTGACTCATGGTCCAGCAGGCATGGACAGGGATGTTACCTAAGTTTCACAGCGCATTGTGTGACTCTGCTGGCAGCTGGGAAGGATGCAGTAGTGTTGGAGGTGTTTCCGCCACCCCTCCTCCAAAATACTATTACTGGTGATTCTGACACACCTCTCCCCTCCACCCCCTCCTCTTCTTCTTCCTCCATGACCTCTTCCTGTGCTTTGTCCTTGGAACCAGCGGTGCTCCGTAGGCGTTCAAGAGGCTACGCAAGTACGCAGGCCAAAAGATGCCATGTGGTGCTTGAGCTGGTGTGCTTGGAGGACAGGAGCCACACTGGGGCAGAGATTCTGTAAGCTCTGCAGGGGCAGGTTCAGAGGTGGTTGACACCACGCCAGCTTAAGCCAGGAATGGTGGTTTGCGACAATGGCACCAACCTCCTCCCCGCCCTCCGACAGGGACAACTGACCCATGTGCCCTGTTTGGCTCACGTCCTTAACAGCGGTTCTTGGGCAGGTACCTGGGCTTACAGGATGTCCTGAAGCAGGCCAGGAACGTCTGTGTGCATTTCTGCCAGTCGTATAATGCCAGTGCTCGGCTGGATGACCTCCAAAAGGAATTTAACCTGCCCAAGAACCACTTAATCTGTGACATGCCCACCAGGTGGAACTCAAAGTTGGCCATGCTGCAGCGGCTGCACCCGCAGCAGAGGGCCATCAATGAGCACACAGGAAGAGGAGGAGGAGGAGGAGGAAGAGGAGGATTGTGTCAGCATGGAAGTGGAGCCTGGCACTCAGCATCAGCAGCAGTCTTTAAGGGATCATTTACAGTCCCAAGAAACCCAAGGACTTGTACGTGGCTGGGAGGAGGTGGCTGCGGATCATGTCATCCTTAGTGACCCAGAGGACTCCGGACTGAATGCCTCAGCAAACCTACGCTGCATGGCCATATTCGTGGTATCAAGGTGAGGGATCGTTACTGGCTGGCAACCCTCCTTGATCCATGTTACAAGGGTAAGGTTGCGGACCTTATCTTGCCGTCGCAAAGGGAGCAGAGGATGAAACATGTTTGGGAGGCCTTGCAGAAAGGTCTGTGCAACTCGTTCCCAGAGACTGGGAGGTTACAAACTCCTGTTCCTGGACAACGTGTTGCTGAGACTTCGGTCAGTCAAAGAAGGAGCAGCGGAGAAGGTGGCCGTCTGACCGATGCGTTCAGATAATTTTTTGGTCCGCAGTCCCAAGGTATGATCGGTTCCAGCAACCATCGCCAGCGTCTGTTTTACATGGTGCAGGAATACCTAGGGGCAAGTTCTGACTTGGACACCTTTCCCATTGAAAATCCTCTGGGTTACTGGGTCTTGAGGATGGATTACTGGCCAGAGCTTGCACAGTATGCAATTGAGCTACTGGCCTGTCCTGCATCCAGCGTTCTTTCGGAATGCACATTCAGTGCTGCTGGAGGCTTTGTAACCGATCACAGGGTGCGCCTGTCCGCTAACTCGGTCGATCGACTGACCTTCATAAAAATGAATCAGTCTTGGATCACCACCAGATACCAAGCACCTGATGCTGATGTAACCGAATAATTTTTTTTATAATGTCAGATTCCTTCAAGACTCCCTATGCTGATGCTGAGTGACTATCCTGTTATGGTGAGTGACTATCCTCTTCCTCCTCAATGATCATGCTGATAGCTTGTAAGAATATTTTTGGTTCTGGGCGCCGCCACCAGTGGCTAAGGCCCAATTTTTTTGCCCTTGTTTAACAGGGGCATGTAATTACAATTTTTGATGCAATACTTTGCAGCAGGGCTCATTCCTGCGCTCCAACTAGAGTATCTGTGAGGGGTTGCAGTGTTGTGGCACCAGTGCCTAAGGCCCAATTTTTCTGCCTCTGTTCAACAGGGACATGTAATTACAATTCTTGATCTAATATTTCACAGCAGGGCCCTATGAGGGCTTACAGTGTTGTGGCAACACCAACACCTAAGGCCACAATTTCTGCAGAGTATATAGGGCAGGCCCCTACTTTCAAACACCCAACTTACAAATGACTCCTACTTGCAAACGAAAGGAGACAACAGGAAGTAAGATGAAATATACCCCTAGGAAGGGAAATTCTCTCCTGTAAGAGTTAATATGGGAAAAATGTTTCTCCTTTCCACTGATGCTTTATCACCAATCCTTGTTTTACTAAAAGCCCCACATTTTCAAAAAACATTTGTCATTGGGACAGAAAGTGAGGTGAAATCTTCTGAAGAGGAGCACAGACAGCAAAACAAATGTCACAGCGGTGATAACCCTTCCCTATGTTTTCCAAAAAGCTTAAAATAGATTTTTTGGCTGGAGCTAAACACTTTAAAATGTACCAGTTCAAAATTACAAACAGATTCTACTTAAAGTGGTTGTATACCCGCTGTTTTTTTTTCTACACCTGCAAGGGAAAAGGCATAATGAGCTAGTATGCACCGCATACTAGCTCATTATGAGATACTTACCTTAGAACGAGGCGCCGGCATCTCACACGGTCCATGTCGAGGGAGCTGACATTTCCCCTCAGCCTGTCTTCCGAGTATCGTGGCTCCAGCGCTGTGAGTGGCCGGAGCCGCGATGTCATCACTCCCGTGCATGCGCGCGGGAGACTTCTGTCCGGCAAGCTCCGGAGTTTGCCGGGCTGTCTGCCGAAAATCCCCTGTGCGCATGCGCCGCTGCAGTCAGTGGCTCATTGCGAGGAGAATATCTCCTAAACCGTACAATTTTAGGAGATATTTTTTTACCTACAGGTAAGCCTTATTATAGGCTTACCTGTAGGTAAAAGTAAAAAAAAAAGGTATACAACCACTTTAACAACAAACCTACAGTCCCTGTTTTGTTTACACCGCCTGTATACTGCTGTTCAGAGGGCCTGGGGCCCCACGCCTTTCCTTTTTTTAATTTGGGTGTGGGGTTCCTCTTAATATCCATACAAGACCGAAAGGGCCTGGTAATGGACTGGGGGGGGTACCCATGCCATTTGTCTCACTGATTTTCATCCATATTACCGGAACCCGACATTACATTAAAGCCGTAAGCAGTTTTAAATGACTTTTATTCCTTTAAAAATGTCATTTTGTGCAGGGACTGTTCTAAGCACGGGAAACACTTTACAGGCATACTAAAGACACCCCCCAGGTACAATATTTAAAGGAATATTTCACTTTTTTTCACTTTAAGCATCATTAAAATCACTGCTCCCGAAAAAACTGCCGTTTTTAAAACTTTTTTTTGCATTGATACATGTCCCCTGGGGTAGGACCCGGGTCCCCAAAACCCTTTTTAGGACAATACCATTAGCATTTAAAATTAGCACTTTTGATTTTGAACGTTCGAGTTCCATAGACTTCAATGGGGTTCTAACGTTTGTGCGAAGTTTCGGTTCGTTCTGGTGAGAACTGAACCGGGGGGTGTTTGGCTCATCCCTAGTGTTCACCCCTTTGGCGAAAGCAAACATTAAAGGGTGTTCGCGGCAAATTTGCGCACCGCAGAACGCCCCATAATGCACTGCGAAATCGTAGTGCATTGCTGCATGATGATTGACCAAAGCATGCACCTGACCTGCATGCTTTGGCCAATCCCAGCGCCCTCTGCTAAGAGAGCCATAATTGCCCAAAGGCAGGGTGCCTTTGGCCAATCATGGCTCAGGGGGACTAAGTCCACGCCCCCACACTATGTAAGGCTGCCTACACTGCGGCACTTTGTAGTGTTGTTGGTGTGGATGGAGAGATAATGTGATTTAGATTAAGCAGGCAGGTTATTCAGTTAGTAGCAGTGTATTTGATATATATATATATATACAGTCAGTCTAGTATATATATATATATATATATATATACTCTGCATCTAGTGTAGCCTATATCTACAGTGCATTCCGTGGTGTTTCTACTACACCTCTGGAGGTGTAAACATTACACAATACAATACAGTGCAGCCGTAGTGCAGTTGCTTCTACACTTCTGCTGTTGTGCACAGTACACGATACAGTGCAGCCGTGGTGAAGTTGCTACTACTTTTCTGTTGGTGTACACAGTACACAACACAGTGCAGCCGTGGTGCAGTTGCTACTATACTTCTGGTGGTGTACACAGTACACAATACAGTGCAGCCGTAGTGCAGTTGCTACTACTTTTCTGGTGGTGTATACAATACACAATAGAGTGCAGCCGTAGTACAGTTGCTACTACTTTTCTGGTGGTGTACACAGTACACAATGCAGTGCAGCCATAGTGCAGTTGCTACTACACTTCTGGTGGTGTACACAGTACACAATACAGTGCAGCCGTAGTGCAGTTGCTACTAATTTTCTGGTGGTGTATACAGTACACAATACAGTGCAGCCGTAGTGCAGTTGCTACTACTTTTCTGGTGGTGTACACAGTACACAATACAGTGCAACCATAGTGCAGTTGCTACTGCACTTCTGGTGGTGTACACAGTACACAATACAGGGCAGCCGTAGTACAGTTGCTACTACACTTCTGGTGATGAACACAGTACACAAGACAGTGCAGCCATAGTGCAGGTGCTACTACTTTTCTGGTGGTGTACACAATACACAATACAGTGCAACCATAGTGCAGTTGCTATTACTTTTCTGGTGGTGTACCAGAACACTGTAAGCCTTCACAGTTACTCTTGTTGAGCGCAGGAACGGGCCCTGCTGTGAAATATTAGAGCAAAAATTGTAATTACATGCCCCTGTTAAACAGGGGCAAAAAAATTGGGCCTTGGGCAGTTGTGGTGGTGCCACAACATTGTAACCCCTCACAGATTCTCTTATTGAGTGCAGGAATGGGCCCTGCTGTGAAATATTAGATTAAAAATTGTAATTACGCACCCCTGTTAAACAGGGGCAGAAAAATTGGGCCTTAGGCAGTGGTGGTGGTGCCACAACACTGTAACCCCTCACAGATTCTCTTGTTGAGTGCAGGAACGGGCCCTGCTGTGAAATATTAGATCAAAAATTGCAATTATGTGCCCCTGTTGAACAGGGGCAGAAAAATTGGGCCTTAGGCTGTGGTGGTGCCACAAAACTGTAACCCCCTCACACATTCTCTTGTTGAGTGCAGGATCGGGCCCTGCTGTGAAATATTAGAACAATAATTGTAATTACATGCCCCTGTTAAACAGGGGCAGAAAAATTGGGCCTTAGGCGGCGGTGGTGGTGGCACAACACTGTAAAGCCTTTCAGATACTCATGTTGAGCACAGAAACAAGCCCCGCTGTTAAATATTTGATCAAAAATTTTAATTGCACGCCCCTGTTAAACAGGGGCAGAAAAATTGGGCCTTAGGCAGTGGTGGTGGTGCCACAACACTGCAACCCCTCACAGATACTCTTGTTGAATGCAGGAATGAGCCCTGCTGTTAAATATTTGATCAAAAATTGTAATTACATGCCTCTGTTAAACAGGGGCAGAAAAATTGGGCCTTAGGCAGTGGTGGTGGTGCCCTGAACCAAAAATATTCTTAGAAGCTATCATCATGAAGATTGAGGAGGAATAGGATAGTCACTCAGCATAATAGGATAGTTACTCAGCATGTGCAGCCTCAAGGGATCCCACATCCATAGAAAAATCAATCGATTACATCAGCATCAGGTGCTTGGTAGCTGGTGATCCAAGACTGATTAATTTTTATGAATGTGAGCCGATCAACAGAGACAGGCGCACTCTGTGATCAGTTACAAAGCCTCCAGCAGCACTGAATGTGCATTAGGAAAGAACACTGGATGCAGGACAGGTCAGTAGCTCAATTGCATATTGAGCAAGCTCTGGCCAGTGGTCCATCCTCAAGACTGATCTTGCCCCTAGATATTCCTGCACCATGTAATTCAGATGCTGGCATTGTTTGCTGGATCTGATCAGACCTTGGCGCTGAGGACTGAAGAATTGTCTGAAGGCCAGTCAGTATTGATCCCTCTCCTTGATACCACGAATCCTAGGGTCCTTTCGCGGGCTTTGCAGGATCAGGGAGGCCATGCAGCGTAAGTTTGAAGAGGCATTCGATCCTGAGTCCTCTGGGTCACTAAGGATCACATGATCCTCAACCACCTCCTCCCAGCCACATACAACTCCATGGGTTTCTGGGGACTGAAAACGATCCCTTGAAGACTGCTGCTGATGCTGAGTGTTATCCTCCAACTCCATGCTGACACAATCCTCCTCCCCCTCCGCTTCTTCTTCCTGTGTGATCGGTGGGCCCGCAGGAACAGTATCTGGATAAAGGGGGCCTTGAGAGGTAAGGAAGTCCTACTCTTCCTCCCGCTGTTCTGTCTCAAGTGCCCTGTCCATTATTCCACGAAGTGTGTGCTCCAATAGGAAGACAAAAGGGATAGTATCACTGATGCATGCACTGTCATCATTCTCGTGGCCTCCTCAAATGATGACAGGACAGTGCATGCATCCTTGATCAGTAGCCACTGGCGTGGCAAAAAAAAGCCAAGCTCCCCTGACCCTGTCCTGGTGCCATACTCACACAGGTACTCATTGATGGCCCTCTGCAGCATTGCCAACGTTGAGTTCCACCTGGTGGGCATGTCAAAAATGAGGCGGTTCTTGGGCAGGTTGCATTCTCTTTGAGTGTCAGCCAGCCGAGCACTGGCATTATGTGACCATCGGAAATGACCACAGACTTTCCTGGCCTGCCCCAGGAGATCTTGTAAGCCCGGGTACCTGCTCAAGAACTGCTGCACCACCAAATTCAAGATGTGAGCCAAATAGGGAACATGGGTCAAGTGTCCCTGTTGGAGGGCGGAGAGGAGGTTGGTGCCATTGTCGCATACAACCATTCCTGGCTGAAGCTGGCATGGCGTCAACCATCTCTGAGCCTGCCCCTGCAGAGCTTCCAGAATCTCTGCCCCAGTGTGGCTCCTTTCCCCTAAGCAGACCAACTCAAGCACTGCATGACATCTTTTTGCCTGAGTACTTGCTTAGCCCCTTGAACACCTATGGAGCACTGCTGGCTCAGAGGGCAAATCTGCAGAGGAAGAGGCCATAGACGAAAAAGAGGAGGGGGTGGAGGAGAGAGCTGTGGCAGAATCACCACTACTAGCATTTTGGAGGCATGGTGGCGGAACAAGCTCCAACAATACTGAACCCTATCCTGCATCCTTCCCAGCTGCCAGCAGAGTTACCCAGTGCACCGTGAAAGAAAGGTAATGTCCCTGTCCATGCCTGCTGGACCATGAGTCAGCGGTAATATGCACCTTACTGCTTACCGCCCTGTACAACGAGGCTAAGACATTGCCTTCGACATGCTGGTAGAGAGCCGGAATGGCCTTCCATGAAAAGAAATGGCGTTTGGGAACCTGCCACTGAGGTACCACACATTCCACAAATTCACGAAAGAGGGCAGAGTCTATCAGCTAAAAAGGCACCAGTGCTAGCAATTTGGCCAAGCCAGCATGCTGAGCATGTGGATGGCTGGGACCAAATTTATTTTGACGGTTTAGCAACTGGGGTAGGGAAATTTGCCTGCTAAAATCAGATGTTGGTGTACCGCTAGCAGATTGGCCGCAAGTACTTGGGACACCTATTTCTATACCTTCATTCCTCTCAGTGCAGGTTTCTGGGAGGACTGGAGGTATAGTGTGGTTGGAGATTCCAGGTGATGAGGAGCAAGGAGAGGTCCACCTTGTTCTTTGATGTGGGGCTTTTAAGTGCTGTTGCCAACGGACTGCATGGGAGGTCGTCATATGTCTGGTCAAGCATGTGGTGCCCAAGCGGCTGCTGTTTTGGCCACGCTTGATACGCTTCAGACATATGTTGCAAACAGCAATGGTGCGATCTGCTGCACACGTGTCAAAAAAGGCCCACACCAAAGAACTTTTCAAAATATGCGGGGGGGGGGGGTCAGCAGCGCCCTGCACCTGCTTAGTTCTGCGGTGTGATGTAATAGGGTGGCTGCCCTTAAGCTGCCCCCTGGAGGGTATACTGCCTTGTTACATACTGCCTTGTTGGAGATGTGCCTCCTCCTCCTCTCTTCTATCAGTCACCCAAGTAGAGTCAGTGACCTCATAATCCCCTCCCTCCCCGTCACTGGAGCAAACTTGGCAGTATGCTGCAGCTGGGGGAACATGACTGCCAGTTTCTTGACCTTCTTGGGCACCCCTTCTCTCTAGAAGCCTTCAAATCGCTGCGCATCCTCTTGCAGCATGTACCCGACACTGTGATTGGATAGTTCGGGGGACTCCTCTGTGCATGATGGTGTGGCTAGGGAAGGAGTGACTGTTGACATGGAGCCGATGGAATAGGCCTCTTTGGCAGCTGCATTGGCAGGCAAACTACTCTGAGCCTGGGTTACAGAGGATGAGGAGGATAAGGACGGCTTTGTTATCCATTCCACCAACTCTTCTGCATGTTCTGGCTCAATAACACATCCATCTGCAGAAAAAAAGGACAAGCGTGCCCCACGGCCACGTGCTGAGGATGCACCCTGTCCATGACCAGCACTGTCGACTGTAGACACAGAGCCTGCTTGCCCTTTTTTGGTGGCCTGTGAGTGTCTGCCTCTCCTTGGTGGCCTTCCGGACATGCTGTAAATTTTGTTTAGCAAAGCCACACTACACTGTATTGTGTACTGTGTACACCACCAGAAAAGTAGTATCAACTGCACTATGGGTGCACGGTACTGTGTACACCACCAGAAGTGTAGTAACAACTATGGGTGTACTGTATTGTGTACACCACCAGAAAAGTAGTAGCAAATGCACTATGGGTGCACAGTACTGTGTACACCGCCTGAAGTATGTTAGAAAAAGTACACCAGGAATGGCCTGCAGTCAGATATAGCTAAACTGGATGCAGTGGATATACAGGGGGTCCCCGGCTTATGAACATCTGAGTTGCGAATGACTCCCACTTACGGACGGGGCCCGAGTGACGTCACTGCCGGCCGACGCCATCTTCCTCTCCTTGCTGGAGTGAGCTGTTTCTACGTTCCTGGCCTGGCTGCGAAGTTAAGGGGCCCTCTCTCGTCATCCTGCCTGCCCCACCCACAGGCCTGGTATGGTCCGGTGGCCTGCCGGTGGGCTGCCAGGCCGCTAAAACTGCCCGTCGTGGCCGCGGCCTTGTCCGGCCTAGTGCGACCTAGTGCGGCCTAGTGCGACCTAGTGCGGCCTAGTGAAGCCTCCAAGATCCTCGGTCTTTCCTGCGCCGCTGCCCCGCGGTGCACCGCGGCCGGCCTGCCTGGACTCTGATCGCTGTCTCCTGTCCCTGCCGCTGATGTAAACAGTGAGAGGGGAGAGCTGTGCTCCTCCCCTCTCAGCTGTGACAGGAAATCTAGCACAGTGCTAGGACTCCTGTTTTGGAGGTGACAGGGTCAATAAAGAGAACCTGTCAAATTGCTATTACACAGGGAATTGTTTCCTCCTATGTGATAGCAATAAAGTTAAGTGAAAAAAAAAATTGATAAAAAAAATAAAAATATAAAATAATAAGAAATAGAGTAATAATTAAATTAATAAAATAAAAAAGTAATTAAAAAAGTAAAGAGTAAGAAAAAAAAAATAAAAATAAGAAAATTATACAAAAATAAAAAAAGTAAACGACAAGCTACAAATAAATAGAAATAAAAAAGTGATAAAAAAGTAAAAAAAAAAGAAACAAAAAATATTTGGACTAACCGTGCGGCCCCTGCCATCCACACAATTGAGTCTCTGAGACTGGATTTGCACTTAAAAAAGGTACTGATCCGACTTACAAACAAATTCAACTTAAGAACAAACCTACAGTCCCTATCTTGTTCGTAACCCGGGGACCCCCTGTATATATATATATATACAGTGGGGAAGGAAAGTATTCAGACCCCTTTAAATTTTTCACTCTTTGTTATATTGCAGCCATTTGCTAAAATCATTTAAGTTCATTTTTTTCTCATTAATGTACACACAGCACCCCATATTGACAGAAAAACACAGACTTGTTGACATTATTGCAGATTTATTAAAAAAGAAAAACTGAAATAACACATGGTCCTAAGTATTCAGACCCTTTGCTCAGTATTTAGTAGAAGCACCCTTTTGATCTAATACAGCCATGAGTCTTTTTGGGAAAGATGCAACAAGTTTTTCACACCTGGATTTGGGGATCCTCTGCCATTCCTCCTTGCAGATCCTCTCCAGTTCTGTCAGGTTGGATGGTAAATGTTGGTGGACAGCCATTTTTAGGTCTCTCCAGAGATGCTCAATTGCGTTTAAGTCAGGGCTCTGGCTGGGCCATTCAAGAACAGTCACGGAGTTGTTGTGAAGCCACTCCTTCGTTATTTTAGCTGTGTGCTTAGGGTCATTGTCTTGTTGGAAGGTAAACCTTCGGCCCAGTCTGAGGTCCTGAGCACTCTAGAGAAGGTTTTCATCCAGGTTATCCCTGTACTTAGCCGCATTCGTCTTTCTCTCGATTGCAACCAGTCATCCTGCCCCTGCAGCTGAAAAACACCCCCACAGCATGATGCTGCCACCACCATGCTTCACTGTTGGGACTGTATTGGACAGGTGATGAGCAGTGCCTGGTTTTCTCCACACATACCGCTTAGAATTAAGGACAAAAAGTTCTATCTTGGTCTCATCAGAGCAGAGAATCTTATTTCTCACCATCTTGGAGTGCTTCGGGTGTTTTTTAGCAAACTCCATGCGGGCTTTCATGTGTCTTGCACTGAGGAGAGGCTTCCGTCGGGCCACTCTGCCATAAAGCCCCAACTGGTAGAGGGCAGCAGTGATGGTTGACTTTCTACAACTTTCTCCCATCTCCCGACTGCATCTCTGGAGCTCAGCCACAGTGATCTTTGGGTTCTTCTTTACCTCTCCCACCATGGCTCTTCTCCCCCGATAGCTCAGTTTGGCTGGACGGCCAGCTCTAGGAAAGGTTCTGGTCGTCCCAAACGTCCTTCATTTAAGGATTATGGAGGCCACTGTGCTCTTAGGAAGCCTAAGTGCAGCAGAAATTTTTTGTAACCTTGGCCAGATCTGTGCCTTGCCACAATTCTGTCTCCGAGCTCTTCAGGCAGTTCCTTTGACCTCATGATTCTCATTTGCTCTGACATGCACTGTGAGGTCTTATATAGACAGGTTTGTGGCTTTCCTAATCAAGTCCAATCAGTATAATCAAACACAGCTGGACTCAAATAAAGGTGTAGAACCATCTCAAGGATGATCAGAAGAAATGGACAGCACCTGAGTTAAATATATGAGCGTCACGGCAAAGGGTCTGAATACTTAGGACCATGTGATATTTCAGTTTTTCTTTTTTAATAAATCTGCAAAAATGTCAACAATTCTGTGTTTTTCTGTCAATATGGGTTGCTGTGTGTACATTAATGAGGAAAAAAATGAACTTAAATGATTTTAGCAAATGGCTGCAATATAACACAGAGTGAAAAATGTAAGGGGATCTGAATACTTTCCGTCCCCACTGTATATATATATATATATATATATATATATATATACAAGACTGTCTGTATAATAGTATTAAATACACTGCAGCTAACTGAATAACCTGCCTGCCTGCTCAATCTAACTAACACTCTCTCTCCGTCCACGCCAACAACACACTACACACTACACGGGGCCGATGTGCAGGCAGCCTTATATAGTGTGGGGCGTAGACTTAGTCCCCCTGAGCCATGATTGGCCAAAGGCACCCTGCCTTTGGCCAATTATGGCTCTCTTAGCTGAGGGCGCTGGGATTGGCCAATCATCATACAGCAATGCACTGCGCTCCCGCAGTGCATTATGGGGCGTTATGCGGCGCTCGAATTTGGCGCGAACGCCCCATAATGTTCAGTTTTCGGCGAACAGCCAATGTTCAAGTCGAACTCGTGTTCGACCCGAACATAAAGCTCATTCCTACTGGTGACATTATGTAAAAAAAAATAATAATAATAAAACATTTTTTTATTCAATTTTTTTTTGTTTTTTTACATGCTTTCATCAGAGTAGTTCAGTGTCACCAAAGCAAAACTGTACTACTCTGAGGTGTTGATCTTGGATTTTTTTATTTTTTTTGCACTGTGACTGGCGGCTCACGAAAAACTACCATGTTTGCCAATCATGTGACATGGCCATAAGCCCCGCCCCACCTCCCAGCATTCCAAACCCCGTAAAGGGCTGGCTGGAGCCGACGCCAAGGGGTTAATATTAAAATGCATCATTTTTTTCAAATTGTTTATTGAGAGAAAAAAGAAAGCATACAAAGTTTTGTACACAGCAATTTGCGAGAGATACTAATATTACAAATGTACCACGGATAATACAGAGCAGAAACGTACTCTCAGTACATTTTATTCTCTCTGGAGAAGAGACATTTGAGAGGGGATATAATTTCAATATACAAATACTGTACTGGTGACCCCACATCAGGGATACATTTTTTTCGCGGAATAGAGTTTAACAAGACTCGTGACCACTCATTACAATTAGAAGAAAAGAGGTTTAACCTTAAACTACATAGAGGGTTCTTTACTGTAAGAGCGGCAAGTTTGTGGAATTCCCTTTCACAGGTGGTGGTCTCAGCGGGGAGCATCGATAGTTTCAAGGAACTATTAGATAAGCATCTGAATGACCACAACATACAGGGATATACAATGTAATACTGGCTTATAGGGGGTTATTTACTAAAGGAAAATCTACTTTGCACTGCAAGTGCACCTGAAAGTGCACTGAAAGTGCAGTTGGAAGTAAAGTCACTGTAGATCCGAGGGGGACATGCAAGGAAAGTAAAAAACAGCATTTTAGCTTGCACATGATTGGATGATAAAATCAGCAGAGCTTCCCCTCATTTTAGATCTACCCCTCAGATGTACAGCGACTGCACTTCCAAGTGCACTTTCAGTGCAATTTCAAGTGCACTTTGCACTTGTAGTTTGCACTTGTAGTGCAAAGTGGATTTGCCTTGCGTAAATAACCCCTTATGCAACATTCAGAAGGTTGGAGCAAGGCATTAACAGAAAGGAAAAACTGATAAATGTCATCATAACGATAATCCAATAACACGCCTCCCAACTTTTTGAGATGGGAACGAGGGACACCTATTAGAAAAAGTATGGAGGCATAGGACACGCCCCCTGCCACTCCTCCTTAAAGGAGAAATATACAAAAAAAAATGATTAGTTAAACCCACAAGTACTTTTTTTTTTTTTTACCACGTCTATTCCGTGACTTTTGAAGTTTACAAATGCAGCAATTTAGAAATTGGATGAAAGGTTTAGCACTGGCAAACACTTTTAAAACATTAAATAGTGCATATTGTATACAACTATATAGATCAGACCAAAATGAGGGACATTTTGAGGAGGAAAGAGGAACAGAGGGATTTTGTTTCAAATCAGGGACAGTCCTTCCAAATCAGGGACAGTTGGGAGCTATGCAATAAGTAGGGACGGACAGGAGAGGGAAGGAGAGGAAGTGCTTTCCAGCATGGCTTTGAGATTTTGGGACTGAAAATGTTGGAGGGTGAAGGCCAAAAATGGTCAGGGTAGGGTAGGGCAGGGTAGAGATCAGGGCAGGGTAGAGATTCATTAGAATTTGTGGAGGAAAAAAATGGGTCGCTCAAGGGTACAATTATTTTTCATATTTACATACTTTATCTAATTAAACTGCATTGATTTTAGCGTGAATCGTGGCCTGAGGGAAGGGGATTTCCAGGCTTAAGCTATTGTTTGCTAGGCTGAAGTGGTGACCTACAGCAGTAGCTTAAAGAGGAGTTCCACCCAGGGGGGCCGTCAAAAAAAAAAAAATTAAAAGTCAGCAGCTACAAATACTGCAGCTGCTGACTTTTAATTGGACACTCACCTGTCCCTGGGTCCAGCGATGCGGGGGATCGAAGCCCCGCTCGTCCCCCCTTCCGCTCGTCGGCGTCGGCATTTCAACTGTGGGCGCCGGGCTGTGGCTTCACAGCCTGGCACCCACTGCGCATGCGCGAGCGGCGCCGCGCGCCGTAATTGGCCGCTCAATCACCTGGGACCTGTAATGGGTCCCAGATGATTGACAGGAGGGAGGGAGCAGAGCGGAGCCCTTCCTGTGCCGAGGGGGAAGTGATGTCACCAACCCAGGCAAAGGAACAGGCAGACTACGAGGGACCACCTAGCAACAGGCATTTAGAGGTAAGTGAAAAAAAAAAATATCCAAATGTTTTTTTTTTTTTTTTTTTTTTAGAATTTTTCCAGGTATTTTTGTTTTTTGGGTGGAACCCCACTTTAAATTGAATGAAGGTTAGATTAGGTGGCTGAATCAAATTGATACTAAACAAACATTGTTAAATTTACATTGTCCCTTCTTCTGTATATGGATGATGACACTGTAATTATTAAAAAAAATAAACCTTCTAAGTACCTTTTTCCTAAGTGATATACAGCAGTCACATGACCCAGCTCTCTCCCAGCCTGTCTACAGGGAAACATAAGCAGGAGGAGCTACTAGTCCTCTGCTCTAGTCACATGTTACAAAAAAAAACAAAAACTTTTGTAATACAAAGTAAAAATAAATACCGTATTTATCGGCGTATAACACGCACCGGCGTATAACACGCACCCCAATTTAGGAGGGAATTTTAAGGAAAAAAAACTTTTAGGAGGGAAGTTGAAGGAAAAAAAACTTACATTTAAATGCCCAGCATTGCAGCCTTCTCAGTGCAGCCATGTCAGTGCAGCCTTCCCCAGTGCAGCCTTGTTAGTGCAGCCATGTCAGTACAGCCATGTCAGTGCAGCCATGTCAGTGCAGCCTTCCCCAGTGCAGCCTTGTTAGTGCAGCCTTGTCAGTGCAGCCATGTCAGTGCAGCCATGTCAGTGCAGCCTTCCCCAGTGCAGCCTTGTTAGTGCAGCCTTGTCAGTGCAGCCATGTCAGTGCAGCCATGTCAGTGCAGCCTTCCCCAGTGCAGCCTTGTTAGTGCAGCCTTGTTAGTGCAGCCATTCCCAGTGCAGCCATTCCCAGTGCAGCCTTTCCCAGTGCAGCCTTCCCCAGTGCAGCCTTTCCCAGTGCAGCCTTCCCCAGTGCAGCCTTTCCCAGTGCAGCCTTCCCTTCGATCCCCTGTCCTGAGCTTTAAAATCGCCGACCGCGATTTGAAAATGGCGCCGCCGGCGCCGAAATACACCGAGCCGGTCCTCGGCTCTTTCCGGCGGCTCTCGTTCATTTTCGGCTCCACTCGTAGTCCCGAGCGGAGCTATCCGAACCTAGCCGAGTAGGTTCGGATAGCTCCGCTCGGGACTACGAGTGGAGCCGAAAGTAAACGAGAGCCGCCGGAAAGAGCCGAGGATCGGCTCGGTGTATTTCGGCGCCGGCGGCGCCATTTTCAAATCGCGGTCGGCGATTTTAAGATTGTGACAGCTCGGGATCGCAGGGTATCGGCGTATAACACGCACCTGCGACTTTCCCCTGATTTTAAGGGGAAAAAAGTGCGTGTTATACGCCGATAAATACGGTAAATAATCAATAAAATGTTATAAAATTGTCATACAAATATATATTTGAAATCAAATCTTTATTATTTTTTTGGCAATAACATGGTGTGGGCGGATTTCTGCCAGACACAGCCTGTATCTTAGAATAAGAGGGAGGTGAAGCCTCCATCAATCTACATGTAATATCCCACCCCCATTGTGTTGAACTGATTAGTGGGCATGTAGGAGGAGGGAGGGAGTGGGCTGTCATTTACCACTGTGTATACGCCCACATGTGTCACTCTATAGTCACATGGGCTGCTCAAATGTGATAGGGAGGAAATGCGCAGCATAGAAACTCACTGAAAAGTGAGCATGTGCAGAGCTGCCGACACAGCTACAAAATCCCCAACTAAATTGGAGACATGGACAGGAGGGCGAGATGCACAGCATGGAATATACCTTTTATTGATAGGGTTTATTGATGTTGGTTTAGGACCTGAAAGTCGCACGATTTTTGCTGAAATTTTTGCCGTGACTTTGACGCGCTTTTGACATGACTCGAAGCAATACCTGTGTATTCTTGAAGTCTAAGGTCCTCAAGTCACATCAAAGTCAGACCAAAGTAGCACAGGGACTACTTTGAAGTTGCACAGATATGAATGGTACTCATTGGAATTCATGGGGTACGACTTTGCAGTCCCAAGTCGCAGGACAAGTCGCATAAGTGTGAAAGGGGCCTTAGTGACACTTTAGGTAAAGCTGTGAGAGGGTCTAGGGGGATTGTGGTAGAAAAAAGTCTTGAAAGTATGTGAAAAATTTCTATGCAGAACATTCAAACCACCGGGCATTGCCATCATACATGAAGGTGTGAGCTATTCATTGTCTTCACAACTGCGAAAGCAGGAAGAGGAATAATTGGGAACAGAAATGAAGAGTTTTTTTATTAAAAAAAAAAAGAAATTATTGCTGCTTATCGTGACACATTAGGAATTGTTCTTGTAGACTTGTAAAGTTACTGGATGGACTCTGGAGAGCTGAAGTGCTCTTATATCTGTGAGGTACTTGAGTAGCAATTTTTTCCTGCACCCATCCGATAAACACCATGGTGTTCCAATCTTACTGCTCTATCGGCATTTTGAAGGATGTAAAGTAGATACCTTAGAGGTAGGAGGAGAGGTCCGGAAGCCAAAATCTTGAAGAGCAATAAAGTAAGCAGTCAACAGCAAATACAGTCTGTTGATATCTTCCCAAACATAAGTTTTGGTTGGAGAAAAGTTAACGCTTCTGAATGGACACTGTCTAATGCCGCGTACACACGATCGGACATTCCAACAACAAAATCCATGGATTTTTTCCGACGGATGTCGGCTCAAACTTGTCTTGCATACACACAGTCACACAAATCTTGTCGGAAATTCCGAACGTCAAGAACGCAGTGACGTACAACACGTACAACGGCACTATAAAATGGAAGTGCAATACCAAGTGCGCCAGCCTTTGGGCTCCTTCTGCTAATCTCGTGTTAGTAGAAGTTTGGTGAGAGACGATTCGCGCTTTTCAGCCCTGTGCTTTTCAGATCGTTACTGCTCTTCAGTTTGTGCTTGTGGGTTCGTATCTGGTTTTCAGTACGTGTAGTCAGTTCGCATTTGTTTTTCAGTGCGTATTTTATAGTACGTATTTGATTTTGCAGTGCGCTCTTGTCCACTCGTTTCTGATTTTCAGCTCACTCTTCTCAGGCCTTTCTGTTTTTCAGTGCGTTCTGTTAGTTCGTTCTGACCAGCCGACCGTTTTAAAGCCATGTTGCGGGTACGTACTCCTCGTAGAGTTTGTGCTATGCAGGGGCTTGGTGTTGGGGTTCTTATTACTTTGACCCAAGTCCAGTCCATGAACAGGGTGGGGAGGAGTTCATGGACCAAGAATTGGTTACTCCAGCGTGATCAATTCTCGCACATGCCTTTGTTGTGGGAGATACAGGAGAATAATCCTGATGATTTCAGGAATTATCTCCGGGTGGCGGACCCCATTTTTCACCATCTGTTGGCTTTGCTGTCCCCTTATATTACCAAGCAGGACACCTGCATGCAGCAAGCCACGAGCCAGAGGCTCGTCGCCACGTTGCGGTACTTGGCGACGGGGAGAAGTCTGCAGGACATCAAGTTCTTGACAGGCATCTCCCCGCAGGTTCTGGGGATCATTATTCCAGAGACCTGTTCTGCCATCATTCAGGTCCTGCAGAAGGACTATATTAAGGAAAGATTTCTCCTTTAAGATCACATTCTATGTATTTTACGTATTCCCCCCAAACGCTAAGTCAACCGATACCAATCCTCTATCTGCTGACTTTGTCAAACCCATACACACTATACCTACCTCTTTTGTGTTCATATTTATGGATGAATTCACCAAAGCATGTAGTGAAAGGGCCTGCCTAAATACTTTCAAATGGTACTGTTTAAAGTTTTGTTCTCCTATTATCTTGATAGGTAATTGCAGAATTTCAAAAAGTGCTTCAATTTGTAGTGTACATTATTTTTATTTTCTTATGACACTTCTTACCTGTCCAGTGGTCTGCCAATAGTGTAAGTAAGGAGGGGCTGGCCAAATTAACACACATTATTTATGCATTCAGCTCTCAATGAAGTGGAGAGGGTTACCTGTCCAAAACATCCCCCCCCCCTATTTTTTTTTACAATGGGCCATCAGAGGGGGTGAGGAATCTGATAAGTGGACCTTATGTTTTTGTGTTTAAATACTCCTTAAAATAAATGCTATACTGATATTGTCCAAGAATGTTTGTGTCTAATCTGCTTTCAATGTTATGTACAAAATTACTCATTTTTTTTTTCTTGTTTGACTCCACAGTTTCCTTCAACGCCACAGGAATGGCAGACTGTGGCTTCCCAATTTGCCCAGCGGTGGGACTTTCCCAACTGCGGAGGGGCAATTGATGGGAAACATGTCCACATAGTTCCACCCCCCAACTCGGGGTCATACTATTACAACTATAAGGGGCTTAATAGTATTGTGATGTTGGTGGTGGTATTGGCGACATATGAGTTTCTCTATGTGGACATGGGGAAGAATGGCCGGATGTCAGGTGGTGGAGTCATCGCCCAGACCGAGTTTTATAGACGGCTCCAGAATGGTGGCATGGGATTGCCACCTGCTGAAGAGAACGTGGAAGGACTCATATTCGTCTTTGTCGCTGATGAAGCATTTGGGCTGGGTGAACACCTTCGGGCCGTTCCCGATGAGGACCCTCACCCCGGACCAGAGGGTTTTTAACTACCGACTGAGTGGTGGAGAACGCTTTCGGGATAATGGCCAGCCGGTTCCGCCTATTCCTCACTGCAATAAACATGGCAGAATATAAAATCAATCATGTTGTTCTTGCATGTTGCATATTACATACATTTTTAAGAAAAAATGCATCCAACTATGTGGCCTCAGTTGGGACTGAGGCCGGCTTATTACTGGATCCAACACATCTGACGGCTCTTGAAGCTGGCCATCCTGCCTTGTCTCCCCAAAACGCCTGTGAAGTTCGCAAAAAGTATCTAAAGTACTTTATGAGTAGGGGGGCCATTGATATGCCAGACAATGTTTAAGAAACATTTTAAAAATAAATTAGTATTTCCTTTGATATAATGCTTGTGTTTCTTTTAGCTGTCTCCAAGGTTCTCCAATGGGCTTTTCTTTTTGGCCATTTTCTTCAATAGTGGAAATGTAAATTTATTTGATACATGAGGTGACAATCTCTTCTTCAGCGAACTATTATGTTGTGGGTCTGCTACACACACCTTGTTTTTGTTGTTAATGTATGTAATGCATTAATGATAAAAAGATTCATCATTTTCAGCACCATGAATGAATTTTTGGGAGTAAAGAAAATGGCGTGATTGTGGCAAATTATAAAGTACTGGGCGAGTTATTTACTAAAGGAAAATCCACTTTGCACTACAAGTGCACTGCAAAAGTGCACTTGAAACTGCACTGAAAGTGCACTTGTAGTGCAAAGTGGATTTGCCTTTAGTAAATAACCCCCATTGTCACTGTAAACACCAACTTAGTACCCAAACTGCTATTGAGCATTGAAAGAAGAAGCCACACATTGTTGATTTAAAATTTTTTAACTCTGTACACATTCACATGTGCTTTAGAAAAGGGTTTTTGAACCAACCAACATATTTTTGGAATAACATTTTTGCGTTTGACAGTACATATAGCCTTTTTTTGTGTTAAACAGGCATGTTTAAAACCATAAAACAATACACAACTCAGGAACTTACAAAGTTCAACTTTGATAATTTGAAGGCAATATCAGACATTAGTATGTCCAAACTGTGTTGATATTGCCTTCATCAGATGGGTGTGATGTCACCTCTGTGAAAGCCATAGGTGTGCGCAGCCTCTTGCATTAGGGTGTGCACCCCAAAGCTTAAATACATATGCATGTGTATATGTACTGATGGTGTCAGTAGGGCAGTGGACAGTGTAACTTAGTTAATTTTCTTTTGAAGATGCACATAAATTGCACATAAATTGAGAGTCAAAATGGGGATTTCCCTCCTGATCCCATGCCTAAGGTCAACATGTGCTAGCTCCCATCATGGGGGATGTGTTTCGGGGGTGCAACCCCTTCCTCTCAGCTACTTTAGTTGTGAGGAACGGGTTGCACCCACAAAACGCGTACCTTGATATCCCGTGATGGCAGATAGCACATGTTGACACACTGTGCATCTTCAAAATTTGGCTTTCAATACACTTCAAAAAATTTTAAAAAATTTATAAAATCTCAACAAATTGAAGAATTTTGGTGTGTTTTAGATTCTGCCTAAAACATCAATGATGTTTTTGAGTCTTTTTTCAACATCATTGATATCTTCCTTGATCTTCTGTAAATCACGATTGCACACCATGATCTCCCCGATGAGGACGTGTGCACTTGTGAAATGAGTTTCTTCTTCCACAACATCCACATCACCTAAAATTCAAAAACACACCATGTATTAGAAATATGCAGGCATCCATCTATTACCTGAAGCTGTGGTCTCAGTAACTCACCTGTTGTGGTCACTATTTCACCAACTTCATAAACGTCTCCCTTCACATCCTCTGGTTGTGGTGTTGGTATTTCCCCTTCTTTAGGAGGTGGGGGGTCCCTGGTGTCCTCAGATGTCCTGAGTCTTTTCTCCCCTATGTAAAAAAAAAAGTATACTTAGCACACAGATATTTGAGGGCAGAAATAAGAATCTGAAACATTGCTTGGAAGTGTTGTACAATTGTCTTTTTGGACAGAGTTCCAAGCTGAAGACATTATTTTTCTCCCTTTATAACGCTGGAATACTTAACTTTTTTGTACAATTTTCACATATGGAGACACCCCTAGTATCCACTGGAGCACCTGTGTGGGACACCCTAAAAAGTTTGTTCTGTGTCCCACACTAGTGCTCCTGCATCCAGATGTGTAAACAGCTGCTGAGTGTCCTCTCCTTACACTGAATCAAGTTTGCATCTCATTCTAGTTACAAACCAATCTGGACAACAATGTACTAAACTTCTTTTAATACAAATAGGCATGAACAAATGTAGTTAACCTGGATCTGCCCCAAACATCGTATTAGTGAGCGAAAGAATGATGTTTACTACGAACGATTACTGTGCCCACGAACCTGAAAGTTGCCATTTTAAACTGTATAACAGTAAAGAAAAGCACATGGAGCAGCATGCAAGTAATAATAAAAGGAACACACGACAACTACTTACTTTTTTGAAGAACTCTCTTGATCTTTCTGTACTGATCATGCTCCCTCAATTTCAGGTCTGACCATTGTTTCGTCAGTTGATCCTTGGATTGTTGTACCCCAAAATTCCTGTGCAGACTTTTCACAACTTTAGTCATGATCTTGGCCTTTCTCACTTTTGGGTTTGGGTAAGGTCCATGCTTCCCATCATAGTCGGCCCTCTTCAAGATGTCCACCATCTCCACCATCTCTACAAAGGACATATTTGAGGCCTTAAATCTCCTCCGGGATCGAGATGTTCGTGGCTCCCTGCTTTCGTCGTTGCTGCTGTTGTCTGCATGCACTTGCTCTGTCCCTGCATGTGCTCTCCCACCGCGCCAGTAGACAAGGGGTGGGGAATAGACTAGAAAAAACATCAGGGGCAGACAGAGTTTCATGCATGCGCAGTGTATATAAAGCGTAACACGCATGCGTCGTACGTATGATCTGTGAGTGGACGAAGGAGTATTGGAAGCGCCGATCGTTAGAACGATGGTACAATTTTAATTTGGGCAATTAGTTGTCTATACTGCTTCTAGATTGAGGCCTATATTGGGAGAAGATATGGAGAGTTTAGCCTGACATTAGGGTTTGTCTTGTGTTGTGTCTTGCAGAGAAAATGGATGGCTTCAATGATCACAACTTCCTCCCCCTATTCATAGACAAGTACAGGGAGCTGCCCTGTCTGTGGCAGGTGAAACATCCACATTATAATCATAAACAAAAGAGGCAGGCAGCGCTGGAGAAACTGCTGGAGTTGGTGAAGCTGATGGTCCCCACGGCAACCATTCCCTATTTAAAAGCCAAAATTGGTGGCCTGAGGAGCACTTATATTAAGGAGCGCAATAAGGTCCAGGATTCCATGAGATCAGGAGCAGCAGCAGATGCCATTTATGTCCCCAAGCTGTGGTACTATGAGAGACTGCGGTTTCTGTCAGACCAGACTGAAGTCAGGCAATCACTCTCCACCCTACCTTCCACTCTTCCTTCCACGCTTCCTTCCACCCCAGCTGAGGCTTTCGATGCCCAACCTGGGCCTTCCAGCCAGGAAGAAGTGGAGGAGCCCGGCTTGAGCCAAGTATAGCATTCTTCTACAGATTTCTTGTCGTAAAATTAATGATATTAAAGTGGAGTTCCACCCACTTTTACAACTCTTCAGCATCCCTCACTAAACTGTGCACTGTAAATGATTTGGATATTTTTTTATTTTTTTCCCAGCACCTACTGTATATCTGCTGTATTCATTTTTCACTTCCGCCTTCCTGGCCGTGGCCCATCGCATCATTTCCTGTTTGAAATGCCTTCTGGGAAGGGGCGGCAACTTCCTCTGACACTGCCGTTGCTATGGAAACCTGACCTGAAACCTATGACACTGCTTGTGCTGCACTGAGCATGTGCGAGATCTGCAAGGGTGAGATCCAGGAAGAAATACAGTCTGGCTTCAGATGCTCAGACTTAGGATGGCCACGGCCTGCTGTAAGTTTATAAAATAACAAACTACTGCTATAAACTGACAAAACAGACCTTAGTTTACAGACTAACTTTACTAGAATACATTAAGCTTGTGTATTATAGGGGTATTTTTATAATTTTGGCTGGAACACCACTTTAATTAGATGTTATTATTGATCACTAATTGCTGATTTAACAAAGTGTTTTACATATCAATAGACAGTAGTGACCAAAAATGTTTGGGACAAGAATGAAAAATGCTGGGGTTAGAAGGTAAAAATGCTGGGGTGTTTGCTGTCCAAAATGGGGACATTTTGATTTTGATTTTCTTTCCACATTTTTCGAAAACTTGTGGAAAAAAGGACATTTTCAAAAGACTCATTATGCCTCATAAAATATACACTCACCGGCCACTTTATTAGGTACACCTGGTCAATTGCTTGGTAACACTAATTGTTAATCAGCCAATCACATGGCAGCAACTCAATGCATTTAGGCATCTAGACGTGGTGAAGACGACTCGCTGAATTTCAAACTGAGCATCAGAATGGGGAAGAAAGGGGATTTAAGTGGCTTTGAACGTGGCATGGTTGTTGGTGCCAGACAGGCTGGTCGGAGTATTTCAAAAACTGCTGATCTACTGGGATTTTCACGCACAACCATCTCTCGGATTTACAGAGAATGGTCTGAAAAAGAGAAAATATCCAGTGAGCGGCAGTTGTGTTGAGGAAAATGCCTTGTTGATGTCAGAGGTCAGAGGAGAATGGGCAGACTTGTTTGAGATGATAGAAAGACAACAGTAACTCAAATAATGCTCGTTACAACCAATGTATGCAGAGTACCATCTCTGAACACACAACACATTGAACCTTGAAGCAGATGGGCTACAGCAGCAGAAGACCACACCGGTTCCACCCCTGTCAGTTCCTGGAGGTGCTACTTGGATGTTGGGCCTCTGTATGTGGCCAGGCTGTGGAAAAGTCTCACACATGTGCTATCACAATACTCTGGAGAAGGAACAAAATGTTTTTTGGGGTGTAATTGCAAGTATGCCTATGCCGTATGTAAGAAATAACCTGGTAATATGACAATTTTGTGTAAAAAAAAATAAAAAATCATTTTTTAATTTTCCGAAGAATTGTGGGAAAAAAATACTGCAAACTTCAAAAAACGCACCGTGCCTCTTAAAAGATACATTGGACTGTCTACTTTCCAAAAAGGGGTCATTTGGGGGCTATTTGTACAGTTCTGGCCTTTCAAGGCCTCAATAACTGAGATAGGCTGTCAGTACATCAGTAAATCAATTTTCAATTATACAGTGCCTTGAAAAAGTATTCATACCCCTTGACATTTTCCAAATTTTTTCATGATACAACCAAAAACGCTAATTTATTTTAATGGGATTTTAGGTGATAGACCAACACAAAGTGGCACATAATTGTGAAGTAGAAGGAAAATGATAAATGGTTTTCAACATTCTTTTTACAAAGAAATACATGAAAAGTGTGGGGTACATTTGTATTGAGCCTTCCTGGGTCAATACTTTGTAGAACCTCCTTTCACTGCAATTACAGCTGCAAGTCTTTTTGGGGATGTCTCTACCAGCTTTGCACATCTAGAGAGAGACATTTTTGCCCATTCTACTTTGCAAAATAGCTCAAGCTCTGTCAGATTGAATGGAGAGCGTCTGTGAATAGTAATTTTCAAGCCTTGCCACAGATTCTCAATTGGATTTAGGTCTGGACTTTGACTGGGCCATTCTAACACATGAATATGCTTTGATCTAAACCTTTCCATTGTAGCTCTGGCTGTATGTTTACGGTCCTTGTTCTGATGGACGGTGAACCTCCTCCCCAGTCTCAAGTCTTTTGCAGACTCTAACAGGTTTTCTTCTAAGATTGCCCTGTATTTGGCTCCATTCATCTTTCCATCAACTCTGACCAGCTTCCCTGTCCCTGCTGAAGAAAAGCATCCCCACAACATGATGCTGCCACCACCATGTTTCACGGTTGGGATGGTGTGTTCAGGGTGATGTGCAGTGTTAGTTTTCCACCACACATGGCGTTTTGCTTTTAGACCAAAAAGTTCCATTTTGGTCTCATCTGACCAGAGCACCTTTTTTCACATGTTTGCTGTGTCCCCCACATGGCTTCTCGCAAACTTTCTAACCCTACTTTACACTTCTCCACAACTTTATCCCCGACCTGTCTGGTGTGTTTCTTGGCCTTCATGATGCTGTTTGATCACTAAGGTTCTCTAACAAACCTTTGAGGGCTTCAGAGAACAGTTGTATTTATACTGAGATTAAATTAAACACAGCTGGACTCTATTTACTAATTAGGTGACTTCTAAATGCAATTGGTTCCACTAGATTTTAGTTAGGACTATCAGAGTAAAGGAGGCTGAATAGAAATGCACACCACACTTTTTAGGTATGTGTAAAAAAAAATTGAAAACAATTTATCATTTTCCTTCCACTTCACAATTATGTGCCACTTTGTGTTGGTCTATCACATAAAATTCCAATAAAATACATTTACGTTTTTGGTTGTAACATGGCAAAATGTGGAAAATGTCAAGGGGTGTGAATACTTTTTCAAGGCACTGTACGTAGCATAAAGGAAAAAATGGGTGCTGCGCCAATGTAAATAATACACTAGTCAAAACCTGATGCTGCTCCTAAAATTAGTGAAACCTAATAAACAAATGTGAAACAATAAAGGGCGCAGCAATAGTGCAATTCTTTTAAACCAAATCGCATAAGTAAATACACAATTAATTGACATGAAATGAGCCCATATAAATATTAAACTTTGCTATGAAACATGAATAGGTGAATCTTCTATATGATTCAGAAAAGGGCTGGCGACTCAGATGCTCTTGAATAAAAGTCCTTTATTGGGTTACATGGGTACACGGGGTAAAGGTTATTCTGACGCGTTTCGGCTAAGAAGCCTTCATCAAAGCAAATGCTTTGATGAAGGCTTCTTAGCCGAAACTCGTCAGCGTAGCCTGTACCTGTGTACCCATGTAACCCAATAAAGGACTTTTATTCAAGAGCATCCGAGTCGCCAGCCCTTTTCTGATTCAAGTACTGCATTTTGGGGCCCGAACGTCCTGGCTAGAGCACTGGATCACAGTTCATAGATCATCATATTGGCAGTGGAGCTGGGGTATCATTTTGCTCCTCTTGAATCTTTTATATGTTTCCAATCACCACGTGAATGAAAGTGCTAAATGTTGCAATTAAAAGTGCTGAGTGTTTCAAGTACTTCAAAGTAAAGTGCTTCACCCGAAGTGATGTGTCAAAACGCTCACCAGATAGAATCGGCCACCAAGTGACCACCAGGCATGTAATAGACAGAGAAGAGCTCTCTCATCCGATGTGTCCCTCCAGGGATCTTTACAGAATAGACCAGCTGTATGGATCAACCAAACTCCAATCCAAACGGATAATTGGCATAAACATACCCTGTTTCCCCGAAAATAAGACCTAGCGTGATTGTCGGTGATGGCTGCAATATAAGTCCTACCCCCCAAATAAGCCTTAGTTAAAGTCCTTGTAGGTCTTATTTTCAGGGTAGGGCTTATTTTCGGGGAAACAGGGTAAGGCTTATTTGGGGGGGGGGTAGGGCTTATATTGCAGCCATCACCGACAATCACGCTAGGTCTTATTTTTGGGGAAACAGGGTATATGTATGACTCCTTAAGAGAACCAGCTCACATCGAATTCATCTGCAAGCAGTGGCTCCCCAAGAAGACACACAAAGGCATGGATAGTGTAATAACGTTTTTTTTAATGCTAAAAAACAACACTAATGCCCCGTACACACGGTCGGACTTTGTTCGGACATTCCGACAACAAAATCCTAGGATTTTTTCCGACGGATGTTGGCTCAAACTTGTCTTGCATACACACGGCCACACAAAGTTGTCGGAAAATCCGATCATTCTAAACACGGTGACGTAAAACACGTACGTCGGGACTATAAACGGGGCAGTGGCCAATAGCTTTCATCTCTTTATTTATTCTGAGCATGCTGGGAACTTTGTCCGTCGGATTTGTGTACACGCGATCGGAATTTCCGACAACGGATTTTGTTGTCGGAAAATTTTATAGCCTGCTCTCAAACTTTGTGTGTCGGAAAATCCGATGGAAAATGTGTGATGGAGCCTACACACGGTCGGAATTTCCGACAACAAGGTCCTATCACACATTTTCCGTCGGAAAATCCGACCGTGTGTACGGGGCATTACAGTTCCAGTTCGTATCAGTGCAAAGTACAGTGAATCAAGATGCAGCTTATGGGGGAGAGTAGAGGCTGATCCGGCACCATGCGAGTGTGACTGATGCTCGGCATGCGTCTCAGCTTCCGCATACAGCTGGTCTATTCTGTTCTATTCTATAACTTTATTACACTATCCATGCCTTTGTGTGGTCTTTTTGGGGAGCCACTTCTTGCAGATGAATTAGATGTGAGCTGGTTCTCTTAAGGAGTCATACATATACAGTATATTTATCCGTTTGGATTGGAGTTTGGTTGATCCATACAGCTGGTCTAGTCTGTAAATATCCGTGGAGGGACACATCGGATGAGAGAGCTCTCCTCTGTCTATTACATGCCTGATGGTCACTTGGTGGCCGACGCTATCTGGTGAGTGTTTTGACAAGCACTTCGGGTGAAGCACTTTACTTTGAAGTACTTGAAGCACTCAGCACTTTTAATTGCAACATTTAGCACTTTAATTCACATGGTGATTGGAAACATATAGATGATTCAACTATTCATGTTTCATAGCAATGTTTAATACTTATATGGACTCATTTCATGTCAATTAATTGTGTATTTACTTATGCGATTTGGTTTAACAGAATTGCACTATTATGTTTATAATTATAATGTTTAATATTTATATGGACTCATTTCATGTCAATTATGCGATTTGGTTTAATAGAATCGCACTATTGTTGCGCCCTTTATTGTTTCACACTGTACGTAGCATAGCTTGAAGACTCTATAACTTTTACACAGACTAAAATATATACACTAATTTGGGTTAATTTTACCAAAGATATGTAGCAGTATAAATTTGGACCTACATTTATGAAGAAAAATTACTTATTTGCAAAATTGTATAAAAAAAAAAAAAAAAGTGTTTTTTTTTTTTTCTTCCAAAATGTTCGCTTCTTTTCACTTATATTGCAAAAAATAAAAAACCCAGTGGTGATTAAATACCACCATAAAAAATCTCTATTTGTGTGAAAAAAATGATAAACATTTTGTTTGGGTACAGTGTAGCATGTCTGAGTAATTATCATTTAAAATGTGAGAGCACTGAAAGCTGAAAATTGGTCTGGGCAGGAAGGGGATAAAAGTGCCCGGTATTGAGGTGGTAAAGAGCCCTTTATCATAGTCAGATGGTGTATTCTTAGTGTTACTCAGTGGTCAGTACTCACCTGTAATGGATGGTGCAGGGCACAGGCACGATCTACAGCCGGCAAAGATGCCCGCTCTGCCAGTGTCACTTTATATTCTTCCAGAGACAAGGCAAACATGGATTGAGATAATTGATTTTTAATGATCACATACACTTTCAGCTTACAGTGACCCTCCCGGGGGAAATGTTAAAGGGCCCCATGGACAATACTGAGAACTTCCTCATTAACTCAAAACCTGCTGCAATATTTCAGATGATCCTAACTAAAAGTATTTCTTAGTAAAGTTATGTACTTTTTTTTTTCCTTTCTAAAAGTGTAATGGGCATTGATTGGCAGCACTGGTGGGAATTGATGGGTGGCACTGTGGGCACTGGTAGGTGGCACTGTGGGCACTGGTAGGTGGCACTGTGGCACTGGTGGGTGGCACAGTGGGCACTGGCAGGTGACACTGGTGACACTGGTGGGCACAGCCGTGGCTTTCTGAGTGAGGGACCGATGTCCCTCTGACAGAAGCCGGTGATCGGCTTTTTTTTCCCCCTCACGCTGTCAAAAATACCGATTACCGAGCTTCTGTTTACATCACGTGATCAGCCGTCATTAGCTGACAGCTGATCACGTGGTAAGGGGCCGGGATCGACCCCTTACTCGGATCTGCAATCAGCCGATACTAATAGACTCGGTGATCACAGAGCGGGCCGCGTGCAACCCGCGGACAGCTCTTGCTCAGGAGGACGTCAATGGACGCCCTCCCAGCAATTAAGGCCCGCGCTGCAACCGTCTTTCGGCTATAGAGCGGGCAGCAAGTAGTTAAACCATTCCTTGCTCTAGCCAAAACTAAAGAAAAAAGATCTGGCAATGCCTACATTTTAAAAATGATTTTCAGCAGATCCATACATGCACAGGGAAAAGTGAACAAGCGTAGGGGTCATTCAGACCTAGAGGTCAGTCAGTGTACTAAGTGATAGGAATACTGTACTTGCACTATATTGTCAAAAGTATTGGGACGCCTGCCTTTACACACACATGACCTTTAATTGGCATCCCAGTCTTAGTCCATAGGGTTCAATATTGAGTTGGCCCTTTGCAGCTATAACGACTTTAACTCTTCTGGGAAGGCTGTCCACAAGGTTTAGGAGTGTGTCTATGGGAATGTTTGACCATTCTTCCAGAAGCGCATTTGTGAGGTCAGGCACTGATGTTGAACGAGAAGGCCTGGCTCGCATCCCAAAGGTCTTCTATCGGGTTGAGATCAGGACTCTGTGCAGACCAGTCAAGTTCCTCCACCCCAAACTCGCTCATCCATGTCTTTATGGACCTTTCTTTGTGCACTGGTGTGCAGTCATGTTGGAACAGGAAGGGGCCATCCCCAAACTCTTCCCACAAAGTCGGGAGCATGAAATTGTCCAAAATGTCTTGGTATGCTGACGCATTAAGACTTCTCTTCACTGGAACTAAGGGGCCAAGGCCAATCCCTGAAAAACAACCCCACACCATAATCCCCCATCCACTAAATGATTAGGACCAGTGCACAAAGCAAGGTTGACATGGATGAGCGAGTTTGGGGTGGAGGAACTTGACTGGCCAGCACAGAGTCCTGACCTCAACCCGATAGAATACCTTTGGGATGAATTGGAGAGCAGAGACTTGCGAGCCAGGCCTCCTCGTCCAACATCAGTGCCTGACCTCACAAATGCGCTTCTGGAAAAATAGTTAAAAATTCCCATAGACACACTCCTAAACCTTGTGGACAGCCTTGCCAGAAGAGTTGAAGATGTTATAGCTGCAAAGGGTGGGCCAACCCAAAACTGGGGACTCCTGGTGTGAGGGGGCTCCGCTGGGGACTCCTGATGTGAGGGGGGCTTAGCTGGGGACTCCTGATGTGAGGGAGGCACCGCTGGGGACTCCTGGTGTGAGGGGGCTCCACTGGGGACTCCTGGTGTGAGGGGGGCTCTGCTGGGGACTCCTGATGTAAGGGGGGCTCCGCTGGGGACTCCTGGTGTGAGGGGGCTCCGCTGGGGACTCCTGATGTGAGGGGAGGGGAGGGCTCAGCTGGGGACTCCTGATGTGAGGCAGGCACCGCTGGGGACTCCTGGTGTGGCCTCAGACCGGTGCTTTCCACCTCCAGGCAGCGTGGGCAATATGCCAGCAGTGGCCAGTGCACGTGACACTCAGGAAGAACAACCAGGGGCTGATCCAATGCCAGGAGGCAGAGCCAACAGAGCCAGGTCAGCACGGTGTCCAGGCCAGTGTCCCTAGCGGTGAGCGATCCGGACATCCAGGAGCCGTCGGGCGCATGATCAGAAGGGGAGCTGTCCGTGTCAGATGCAGAGGATGTCCAGGAGCATCAGGCAGCAGTGAATTCTGGAGTGGCGGCGGCCGGCCCGGTAAGTCTCCATGTCTGTCCTCTATGTATAGGCCTAACACTATGCAGGGGTTGTCCGGAGTAACGGTTGCAGGGGGTTCAAGGGCTGCAAAACGGGCTACACAGGCCCCTGTGGCCGCAGTGGGGGCCCCTCTGGGCAGCAGATTCGGTATCCGCTTCCGCAGGGTCTGACACGCGTTTGCAGGCATTACTGGAGGGATTACAGGGTTTGGTACAACAGTTTGCGGTTGGGACTGAGGGGCAGGCGCAACAGGCGGTGGCATAGGTACCACCAAGTGGCAGGTCTCCCTCGGCTGCGGTGGTGCAGGGGGCCCCTGGGTCGGTCATCTTCCCGTTAGCGGTTCTTGCGGAGCCTCATAGGGCCTGGGTCCATGGCTCCTGGGCTGCCAACGGCTGTGGAGGGGGACAAATCTGGTATATCACAGGAAAGTGGGGGAAGGTCAGATCCGCTAGGCTCTCACCTGAAGCCAGATGTCAGAGACAAGATAGTGCAGAGTGAGTACCTGGAGAGATTTTCTCTATTGCCCCTGGAAAAGTTTAATTTGGACAGGGTTAAACCAGATGATAACAAGAAGAAGGATGAGGAAAAACTGACATACCGTTTGATCCCGCGCATGTTCACAAATTGGCTGCAGGCATTTGCCATTATGGCAAGCGTGATAGGCGAAGAGAACCCCGAACATTGTTCGTGCGCTTTTCTGTTACATGGACACTGTGGGGGAAGCATACAGAGTCTATGAGGTTCGGCCTGGCTGAGGTATGACGAACAGTTCAGACAGCGCAGGGCCATCCGTACGTCCCTAAGATGGGATCACAAGGACATTAGGCTCTGGATGAAGCTGATGGCCCCAAATCAGTTTTTTTCCAGGGGGGGCCCAGGGCTCTACATCCCCAGGACAGCTGGCCACCAAAAAATGGGGTGTCTGCTGGCAGTACAATGAGGTAACCTGCATGTTCGGGGGAGCATGTCGTTTTAAACACGAGTGCTCCGGCTGCAGGGGATCCCATCCCATTTCACGCTGTTTCAAAAAGGGCAAGGGACGAGCCGGAGATTTTAGCAAAAGATGACGCCGGTGAGTGTGGAAAGGATGCAAATGTTTCTAAATAGGTATCTGGATCGGGAGGCCGCTAGGCTCTTGAGGGAGGGATTTTCCGAGGGTTTCGTATCCTTGCTCTTTATTGGCCATTCCGCCGGTAGCTAAGAATTTGCGATTGGCATTGCTCCACCCTGGGGTAGTGGGGGATTAATTGGGTAAAGAAGTGGAGCTAAGCGCAATGGTGGGGCCTTTCAGCAATCAGCCTATGGAGGAGTTGTTGATTTCCCCCTTTGGAGTGGTGCCCAAAAAGGAGCCGAACAAGTTTAGGCTTATACATCACCTGTCTTTTCCAAAAGGGGTTCGGTCAACGATGTGATCGACCCTGACATATGCACATATGCACATATAAGCGCCAGTGGGCTGGGTTCGCCGCTGTGGGAAGGGGGCACTGATGGCTAAAGCTGATATTGAATCAGCTTTCCGCTGGCTCCCGGTTTATCTGGACAGTTTTTGGCTGTTGGGGTGCTGTTGGCAAGGGAAATTTTATGTTGATCGGTGCTTGCCCATGGGTTGCTCCATTTCGTGTGCATTGTATGAAACATTCAGCTCCTTTGTAGAATGGGTGGTTAGGGACATTTCCATGCTGAATTCCATAATTAATTACCTGGATTACTTTCTTTGTGTAGGTCCGCGGTCGTCTACCGCGTGTGCAGTGTTGTTATCCACACTGCAACACATGGCGGACGCATTCGGGATCCCATTGGCAGAGGACAAGACAGAGGGCCTGACCACCACTCTTAGCTTCTTGGGCATTGTCATTGACTCGGAAGCTATGGAGTATCGATTACCGGAGGGGAAGTTGGGTGCACTGAGGTTGGAGACTCAAGGGATTCTAGGGCTACGGAAGATTCAGCTAAGGCAGCTGCAATCTTTATTAGGAAAGTTGAACTTTGCATGCCACATTATTCCCATGGATAGGGTATTTTGTCGGCAGACACTGCGGGGGTCCAGTCCCCCACTCATTTCATTCGGCTTACCAGGGAGCATCGCAAGGATTTGAGGGTGTGGGATACCTTCTTGGTGGACTACAATGGCAGATCAGTCTGGATGTCGGGTCCGGTGAGTAATTGGGATTTGGAGCTCTTTACAAATGCTGCGGGGACAACAGGTTATGGGGCTTTCTATCAGGGTCATTGGAGTACCGGTCCTTGGCTGGTGGCATGGGTGGACGCAGGTTTACAGAAAAATCTGGTGCTCCTGGAGCTGTTTCCAGTGGTTCTGGCCATGGAAGTATGGGGTGAGTATTTCAGGAATTTGTAGGTGAGGTTAAACTGTGACAACCTGGGAGTGGTTCAAGTCATTAACTGTGTCTCAGCGTCGTCACAGCTGGTAATATGACTGTTACACCACCTGGTGTTGCGGTGTCTACAGTAGAACATTTTTCTGTATGCGGTGCATCTCCTGGGGGTGGATAACACTTTGGCTGATGCTTTATCTCTCTTTCAGTGGGACAAGTTCCGAGAGCTGGCTCTGGGGGGCGGACCGACAAGGGGTGCCGTGTCCCCAATCGCTGTGGGAGATCACCTTGGTGTCCTCACAGGTTGGATAAGGAGGTCAGTGAGTATGTCCACATGGGCTGCTTACGAGAAGATATGGAAGGAATGGTGGGCACTAGTCAGGCAGGCCAGAGTGGAGAAGGATGCCATTGAGGTAAGGTTGCTGGTTTATTATTTTGTCTCCAGGAATTTGGAACGAGGGGTGTCCGTGTCGGCCATGGACTGCAAGCTAGCGGGGCTTGCGTTCCTGTTTAAATTGCAGGGCGAGGCAGATTTCACAAAGGATTTCTGCATCCGACAGGCCATGAAGGGTTATGATCATCAACATAAATGGAGGGTTTCCAGAAGGCCGGTGTCCTTTGACAACCTGCTGTCACTGTTTGTTCAATTGGGTGGGGTGTGCTCTTCGGCATATGAAGGGTATTTGTTTAGAGCGGCTTTTTCGCTAGGCTTTTTTTTGGAGCCTTCAGGATTCGTGATGGAGCCCCATTGTCTGAATTTCAGTTTGTGGCCTTTTTTAAAAAATGCCTGAAAGCAGCGGGTTTGGATAGCTCACTCCTTGGCGCGGCGACAGAGGCCTCGCGATGTGGTTTGAACTAGGCGGCTGTAAAACGGATCGGTCGCTGGGAATCACGGAGATTCCGGACTTACATCCGACCACATTTGATAGTTGAATAGGGGGGAAGACAAAGCCTGGGGTATGACATGAAAGGGTGGTTTGTGTTGCCGAACGGGCATGTATTCAAGTTTTCGAGATGGGAGAGTATTTTGTGTACTGGTATCATGGTTATCTTGTGGTTTTCTTCCTTTCTTGCAGGTGGAAGCCAGATGCGCCTTGTCTGGATATTGGGCCACTTCTATGTGTTTTGGGGGGCTAGGCGGGCAGGTGTTAAGCCTAATGGTAGGCAACTGGGGATTCCCGGGGGGGAGGCGTGTATACGTTGGTTATGCCGCCCAGGCATGTTGTGGAGTAGGGATCTACAAAATCGGTATGCCACTTGCCCCCATCTATAGCTGGCTATCACAGTAAGAAACATTGGAAGGCTAACAACAGTTATAAACAAGGCCAAGGATAAATCCAAGGAAAAAACCAAGCTTAACTTACCAACCAGCCCGCAGACAACCAAGTAAACCTGTCTACCAGTATGCGTTAAAAGCAGGGGTTTAGTCTACACACATTTGCAAATGCATGCGTAAGCCACAGAGCCTCGTCAAGGCACCCTGGTACTGTATCTGTGGTACCTAACACTAACTTATAAGTGTCCCCACAGTGGAGGCACATGCATTCTGATGAGAGCAGGTGGACTGAAGGGGAGCCACCCCTTCTTAAAGTTACAGGGGCACACTGGACACCCAGCATATAGCACAATGGCTGCAAAGGTGTCAGTGCATTGCCTGACCATAAAACACAACAGTGATACAAAAAGGTTATGCCACTTGCCCCTATCTATAGCTGGCTATCACAGTAAGAAGCATTGGAAGGCTAACAACAGTTACAGTATAAACATGGCCAAGGATAAATCCAAGGAAAAAAAACAAGCTTAACTTACTGACCAGCCAGTCGGCAACCAAGTAAACATGTCTAACAGTCTGCATTAAAAGCAGGGGTTTAGTCTGCACACATTTGCAAATGCATGTGTAAGCCACAGAGCCTCGTCAAGGCACCCTGGTATCTGTGGGTTCTGCCAGAGGTGCATAGCTTTGCGCGTCTGGACAGGCCTCCGGATGTTTTGGTTCTCCACGTGGGGGGAATGATTTGGGGGGTCGTGCCATTAGGGGGCTTATTAAGGACATTAAATTTCCTTTGGATGCGGACAACCTTCCCTGACATATTGATCGTTTGGTCGGACATTGTAGCCAGGACGACTTGGCGGTTGGCGAGGTCGGTGGATAAACTAAATAAAGCCCACATTAAGGTTAATAAGATGGTGGACCATTTCATGGTTTGGAAAGGGAGCTTGGTGATCCGCCATAGGGAATTGGAGAGGGATGTTGGGCTGTATCTCAGAAGGGATGGGGTTAACCTGTCAGCAGTGATCTTTGGTCTCTGGGACTGCAGGACGGGATACAGTGGGCTTTGAGAGTGTGGAGGGGCTCCCAAGGGTAAGGGGTCACCCTTGTTAGCGGTAGCGGTGGTGGTCTTTGATGGTGGCAAGTAACCTATGAGATGGAAGTGTGGGGGACCCATCGGTGGTATGGGTCCATGGTGTATTCAGTTAACACGGGTTAACTGGATGATGGTAATGGTGGCACTGCGGGAATGGGTTTGTCTCTGAGCTGGTGTGACACGGCTGGAGGCCTAATACGGAAAAGCTCGCAGTGTGGAAGTGGAATGGAGTTATGTTGGGAAGTGCCGTCAAAGACCACCGGGGGGAGCAACTGAGATTACGGAATTTTCTGTTATGGTTAAAATGTTTATATAATTTTGAATATTTGTGAATAAAAAGGCTGCTATGGCCAGTTATACTCCAGTTCAAGTGTGATCTCGTTAATAAGTAGGTAATGATAAGTTGGATGGGTTTTGGAGTATGATACTGGTGACAGTCTTTTGAAGATGGGACATCTTATCTACACTGGTCATGTGAGCTCTTGGAGCTCCTCTTCCTGCTTCTCTTCCTCTTGTAGTGTGCGGCCCCAGTTGCTGCAGATAATGGTGCCATGGAATGACAGTTCTCTGCAGCATTTTTTTATGAATTCAGGGCAACAAACTGATGCTCATTGGGGGCAGGTCTTTGACACCCTGGACTTTCGGGAAGTAGATTGAATGATACTGGACTTCATTTAACCTGGAGAAAAAGGATAGACCAGTGCTGGATTGCATAGGTATGAGTCTGAGGGAGACAGTGCAGAAGATAGTATGAGTATTGGAGTAGATACATAATTTTTTTTAAACACGCGCATATATATTTTTATTCAAAATATAAATGACAAAAATTATCTCAAATATTGTGTGACATTAAAAACATAAGCTTACCATCAAATGGGTTCTCTGATTTCAGTAATAATCTAGTCTTTAGAAAATTTCAAAATCAATAATTTATATTTTAGCGTGTGTGGGTGAAAAATTGAAAATTGGTTGGGCGTTGAAAGAGTTGAAGTAGTGGTCTTCAAATCTTTTTAAAATCCCCCTGCAGTGATTGGGTAAGGACTGCAGTAGACTCCTTTTATAGGTTCAATAGGACAGGGGGTAGCAAGGGTAAGAAATTTAAGCCTAACCCTCCACCACCCCCATACTCTGATTTTAGATTCCCGATTACATTTCTCTGGACAGAGGAGGCTAGTCCAAAGTCCATCAGTACCAGCTAGAATTTTTGTGGGGGTCATTTTTCTTATTTAGCATGTGACCCTCATACTCAGAGTTCTCTTGCTATGGTGAAATCAACCCACAAGAATAATGTTCTTGTGGGCAAGGCCTACTAGCCCTGCACCTGAGGGTACCTCTTCTCATTTACTTGCTTACTAATACCTGGGACCAGGCGGGGCTACATTCATGTGAACTCAAAATTAAGGCGGAAAAGAAGCAAGCCATACACCTTATGCAGCTGTGTAACAACAAAAGGATTCCTCCTGTGAAACACACTGTCCCATATCTCTGCACACCTTGTTTCCCGGAATGTAGCATTTAGAGAGGGACACCGCAGAGCCTGTGTTCTACTCCACCAGTCCATCATTTCTCTGCCACCTCTTTCCCAGTGGCACAATGGGGTCCTGCCATGCACTTATGCCCCGAACACACGATCGGACTTTACACCAACAAAACCGTGGATTTTTGTTCGAAGGATGTTGGCTCAAACTTGTCTTGCATACACATGGTCACACAAATGTTGGCCCAAAATTCCGAACATGAGAATGCGGTGACGTACAAGACATACAATGAACCAAGAAAAAGGAAGTTCAATAACCAGTGCGGCTCCTTCTGCTTGATTCCGAGCATGCGTGAACTTTTATGCGATGGACTTGTATTCACACGATCAGACCTTCCGACAACAAAGTTATGTTGGCTGAAAATTTGAGAACCTCCTCTCAAACATTTGTTGGCAGAAATTCCGACAGCAAATGTTCGATGGAGCATACGTACGGTCGGACTTTCAGACAACAAGCTCACATCGAACATTTCCCGTCTAAAAATCCGACCGTGTGTACGCGGCATAGGTGTGGACCTCATGCGTGCACTTAATTAACTGCTTACTCTCCCGTACCTGCAACTAGGTTCATAGGGTCTCCATACCACCAGGTCAGTCCTGAATGCTGTGGGACACCAACCACTAGGGAGGGAGTCAGAGCACTGTCCTCCTCGCTACCAGAGGACCCGTCACCCATGCCTGGAACCACTCTTCGCTGTTTGGCTGCTATTACATTAACACCAGTTCATGGTTACCCGTAGCAACTACACACTTACTGCATACTCCTGTAGCGCTACCCCCGCAGGAGCCCTTGGTGAATGAAGTATCTTCCACCCTGCACAGCCAGGCACAGGGAATTTCCCACAGCATTCTGGAGTCAAGAAGCAGTCCTTGCAGCTTTGTTTTTTTGTGTTTTGCATTTTATTAGGGGTATTGAACTTGAATAGGGTTTAGGGTATTATAGGATGCCCATTTGATCAAAGTAGTAGAACTCTTCAGGGACACAACTAAATACAGTCTGTAAGTACACTTTTCCTCTACCTCCAGCACGATCTTTCTTGTAGAACAAAAACTCCCAGGACCAGCTGGCACTGTATGGATGGTTTGGCAAGAGCTCAATCAGGCCAAAAGCAAATTCCCTTTGCAGGCAGAGACCGCAGGTGGCTTTGGTAATGTGGCAAAAAGTCCTAGTGCCCAGCTGTCCTCCTCTCATGGCTGCTGATCCCAGCACCACCTCCTCAGCCCACCTGGCTACAGCTGCCTCTTTCTCTAGCCCTGTTGGCTAAGACTTCATGGTCCTCCCAGACTGACTCTGCATCCATCTCAGACTGCTCTCCTCAGTCCTCTCAGTCATACCTCTCAGTCCTCTGACTGTACACTCACCAGCCACCTGGCTGTCTTCCTGAACATGTATGTATTGTGAAGAAGGTGCCTTCCACACCTGAGCCCACGAGCCCAGGCCATGGTCCCCCCCCCCAGACTAGGGGGCTACCCTCAAGGGCCAGCCTAACATTCCATCTCCAGCTTCCACCCAAACTCCACTGCCCCAACTGGGCTGACCCAGAGTATTTGAGAGGGCCTGCCCCTTGCTAACCCATCTGTTGGGGATTGGTCAGGGCCCTCATGAATACTCCAGGCAGCTCCTCCTAACCTCCATTCCCATTCTTCTAGAATCTTCTCCAAGTTTCTAGAAGTAGAGGAAGGTATCAAAGATTCTGCCTGTGAGTCATCCAGCCCGCCCTGAGTCACTTAAACCCTGACCCAGAAAACACACTGGCTTGGCTGCCTGCCTGAATAATTTACCTACTCTAACCAAAAATACTATTCTAGCACACTAGACACTACTCTGCTGAGTTACCCCTTCATAATGGCCTTCTGTTCCATCCTCTTCATCCCCATATGTGCTTACAGGCCCTGTTCTTTTAAATTCACCATGTACCTCCATGCACCCCTTTGAGTAACTTCAAACCAGGCATGAAACAGTTGAGAATACTTTACTAACATTTTGACAGTGCAGTCCAGCAGCATAGCAAACATTTTTCAATGTCTCTTCCTAACTCTCTACCATAGTGCATACCTTCCCAAGATAAGAGTTCCTAAAGTCTGTGATCTGGGAGTCCTGGCTCAGGTATTCTCTTGGGGGGCTCGCAGGTTTCTGTGGGTTACATCTTCCCCTTTTCTCTGGTCTTGCTTTTCTAAATCTACTGGCAGCCACAATCTAAGACTAACCTATCTAGCCCTGTAAAGCAAAAAATCGCTAAACATAACTTTTCTGAAGCCGCTCCAGTCCAGTCCCACACTAAGCTGTCAGTGGCGGCTCCTCTGTGTAGGTATGTGAAGGAGAAGCAGCCAACAAGGGAAGCCCCATAGTAGGTCTATGGGTGATGTCACTTCCCAGGCATTCTTCCAGAAGAGCATTTGTGAGGTCAGGCACTGATGTGGACGAGGAGGCCTGGCTTGCAGTCTCCGCTCTAATTCATCCCAAACGTGTTCTATCAGGTTGACGTTAGGACTCAGCACAGGCCCGTCAAGTTCCTCCACCCCAAACTCGCCTTTATGAACCTTGCTTTGTGCACTGGTGCGCAGTCCTGTTGGAACAGGAAGGGGCCATCCCCAAACTGTTCCGACAAAGTTGGTAGCATGAAATTGTCCAAAATGTCTTAGTTTTCTGACGCCTAAAGAATTCCCCTTACTGGAACTAAGGGGCCAAGCCTAACCCCTCATCATAATCCCCCATCCACCAAATGATTTGGACCAGTGCACAAATTAGCTTCTGGAAAAATGGTCAAACATTCCCATAGACACACTTCTAGACTTTGTGGACATCTGGGTGATCTATGTACATTGTAAGGATTTTAACAAACTTTGTTGCAGATTCCTACCTTTCTGAAGAAATCCCTGTGTGTGCGTCTGTATCCATGTGGGAAAGTGAATCTAATAGTAGTGGTTTCATAATTATCAAGCAGCGTGTGCACCTACAGTACACTAATGAGGAAAGTTGCTGGACCTGCATTCCTTTAGACGTGATTTCCTATTGGAAATATCTCACCAAAAATGACATTTTTGTTGTAGAGGATGCCAGAAATCTGAATGTATCTTAGTGCAGACTTAGTGGGAAAATCAGTGAGCCAATCACACAAGCAGGAAATTATGGTTCTGGTGGAGTTCTGTATACATTCTGTGTACATAACACCTCCAGGCAGCCATATTGCATTTTACAGAAAATTACAGCAGCTGCAGATTGAAAAGGAAAGGTAATTTTTAATAACATTCAATTACAATATGACTTGTGTCGCAATTGTATATGCTAGATTTTTTTTTTTAATTTGCTTTTTTTTTTCCCCTAGTTATGCTTTAATGGATAAGTTCACCTTTGTAACAAAAATATTAAATGCAAATCTTTTTACAGGTAAAAAAATGTGCATTATTTTTTTTATTTTTATTAGGAGCATGTAAAACATTGCACCCATGATCAGCAGATCGCGGGTGCGATCTCATGCTCTTGCAGACTGTCAGTGTATCTGTCTGCTCATACCTCGTATAGGCAGGCAGGTACACAATGACAGGAAGAATCAATGAACTGCCACAGTGCTCAACAGTGCCATGGTAGTTCATTTAGAACTACAAGCCAACATCTGCAAAGATTGTTGGTACTTGTAGTTCTCCCATTCACAAAACTTTTTTTTTTTTAAATTGTGACAGTGAGTATGGAAAGAGGATTCCCCGCCTTCTGTCCCAACATGTTTAGGGGGGCGCGGGGCTGCTGCAACAGGGACATGTTACATGTTACCCCAACCACAGACTTTTTTTTTAGAAGTGGGAACAGTTCGGCAGCAGTCAGGGACATATCCGGGGAGGGTGGGGGGGTGCCGGTAAAGTGTACCTTCGCCTAAGTAGACAAAAACCCTTGCACCATTCCTGATAATACTGAGCAAAAAGTTACTCTCAGTACATTCAGAAGGTAGGAGGAAAGGTGGTGGTTCACAAGCAGAGGCGTTTACAGAAAGGAAAATTGATAAATGTCATCATAATGATAATCCAATAAGGAGGAATGGTCAGAAGGCGCTGAGGCCACCTTAAGTGAACAAAACCTGAGCTAAAGGGTGACATACAGTAGGTGCATGGGAGTGAGCTCAATACGATGTGAGTAAGGAGTGTGAGGAACAGGCTTGTAAACCTATGTCCATTGCTGCGCAGCTATAGTAAGAGCGTATAGAATCTAGAGGGAAGAAGAAAGGAAGAGAAAAAGAATAGGAGAAGGAAGAAGGGGACGTTTTTTACTGGGGGACTGAAAAAGTTGGAGGGTGAAGTGTCAGGGTAGGAATAGAGATTCATCGAAATTTGAGGAGGAAAAAAATGGGTTGCCCATTTACATACTTTATTTAAGTAAACTGCATTGATTTTAGCGTGAATCATAGCCTGAGTTATCCTATTTTTCCTTTAGGTTACACTGAGGGAAGGGTATTTCCAGGCTTTAGCTATTGTTTGCTCGGCAGAAGTGCTGACCTACAGCAGTAGTTTAAATTGGATTAAGGTTAGATTAGGCAGTCAAACATACAATTGATACTAAACATACAATGTTTAATTTACACTGTCCCTTTTATTTCTTTATATAGATGATGATACTGTAATTATTTTAATAAAAAGAAATCTAAGTACGTTTTCCCTAATCAAAATACAGGAATTGTTCTTGCAGGTTTGTAAAGTTACTGAAAGGTGCACTTTAAGTCGTGGATGGACTCTGGAGAGTTGAAGTGCTCTATTTGAGTAGCAATTTTTTCCTGCACCCATCTGGTAGACACCATGGTGTTATAATCTTACTGCTCCATCGTAATTCTTTAGGATGTAAAGTAGATACAAATTCAGCAGACCTTGGAGACGTCTGGAAGCCAAAATAAAGTAAGCAGTCAACAGCAAATTCAGCAAATTCAGTTTGTTGATATCTTTCCAAACATCAGTTTTGAGAAAAAGTTAACGCTTTTAAATGGGCACTGTCTTAGTTTTCAATGAAAAAGTTTGAATGATTTTTACTTTTATCTCATTTAGCTTTAGACCGTAGATGAGTGGATTTAGGAGTGGAGGAGATGCTACAACTTGCACTGACATGATTGTTCTCAGTTCATAATTTACGCTTTCGGGTATGAATCGATATATCAGGAACTCAAAAAACACATTGGCAGTGTAGATAGTAACAGTTATTAAGTGAGGAGTGCAGGTTTGCAAAGCTTTTGCTCTAAAGCCCTTTGATGACCTTATACAGGCTCTTAGGATCTGGATGTAGGAGATAATGATCAGCATCGGCATAGGACCTACAACTGTTGACCCGATAAAAAGTCCAAACCCGTTATTTATACTAACGTCAACGCAAGACAGCCTTACCACTGACCAATTGTCACAGTAGATCTTTAGTATGACCGTGTCACATAAGGGAAGCCTGATGGTCAACACCAAATGTATACTGACCAGGATAATTATGTAAAACCAGGCCAAAGCCACCAGCTTGAAGACCACGAATAAGGATATGATGCTGTTGTATCTCAGAGGGTTGCAAATGCACACATAGCGATCGTATGCCATGATGACGAGGATGGTCATTTCACACCCCGCATAGGTGTGGATGCAAAATACTTGCGTCAAACATCCAGTATAAGTAATTGTGTTGATGTGGTTGACCAAATTGAAGATCAAACTGGGAAAGAAAGAGCTGCTACCATAGAGGCCATTAATGCACAGTACGCATACAAAGATATACATGGGCTCCTGTAGACTCTTGTGTAACAAAACCGCTGAGATAACAGTCACATTGAACATAATAACACTGATATAAACTAGTAGAGCTAATGCACTGTAGAGGTACCGGAGTGAACCCATTTCTCTGAAGCCAAGTGTTAGCAGGAACTGGTGGGAAGACGTATCATTATGCATGGTTCTCATCCGTTCTTCAGTTTTCCCTCTACTGTATATACAAGACGCAAGTTAGCAATATTACCAACAATCTGTTTATTAAAGGTTTTATCCTTTCAGTCAAACATAGTACTAAAAGGCCCCTGTTTAAGAAGAATTTTGTAACACCCCATTCAACAACAACTAAGTGAAAACGTTTATTAACTCGATAGATACAAGCAAACAAAGAAGAGTTTTTTTTATATCCTTAGCCCCCTTTCACATGTGCGGACCGTTCAGATCCCCCTGTGAGTTTTTTAGGTGGATCTGGACGGTCGCTCCATACAGCTCTATGGAGCGACGGATGTCAGCGGTGACTTGTCGATCCGATCCTCTCCACAAAATCCAGATGGATGGAAACCCTATTTTCCATCTGTCTGGCAGATCGGATGAAAACGGACAGGCGGTCCATAATCATCCGATCCCCCCAAAGGGGAGAGCGGATTCTCTGACAGGTCCGTCCCTGCACAGAGTGCAGAGATGGACCTGTCTTCCGCCGACTCAGCGGGGATCAACAGAGTGATCCCCGCTGAGCAAGCGGAGGCTAAAAATGGACAGCCCCGTGTGAAAGGGGCCTTAACTTTCTCATGGTCTAATATGCAACTGGGGTCAGATAGTATATACCATCTACAATTTATCACCCAGCTTGCCCACATATAGTAGAAAAGGGCTCCTAATTCCCAGAGGGCCGCTATGCAGCTGCCTAATCTGCACAAATGGTGTCCACCCTTGAAGTCATTATTTCAGTGAGGAGTAAACACTGGTTACATGTTTTATTTCATAATACAAGATGTGTTTGAATATGAAATCTGGATACACCTAGCCTCATCACTCTTGGGAGCTGACTGGAATGTAACAGGTTGCCCATCAAGACTTTGTAACATATCAGAACCTTCATCTGAAAGAAGAGTCATGCTCCCTGGCAGGGGGATTATGGGAACAAAAGCTTGGCTCCAGACCAACTGGTGTGATAAAGATTGACATGCTTGATTAATACATCTGCAAACAAGCTTCAAAGAGAGCAACGGCTGCCAAGATGATTGATGAGTTGAGCTACATAAGATCAAAGGGCCAACTGTCAGTGAAGATGACCCAGGTCACATAGCGATGATTCATGGACAAATGCTGCCCCTAGGAGCCACTACAGCAGGACGGACAGAAAAATAATATATTAAGAAGGACTGCCTCTTAACTATTTGGACTTGTCAGAATACTAGATGGGCTGGCAATGGGGTTGTGTCTGGGCGGAGTATGAATAGAGTTTAAAAGTGCTGACCGGGAGGAAAAACTTCCTCTCTTGCCTCTTGGCCCTCTCTTGCCTGATGGCTCTCATGCCAGCGAGCTCATCTGAGGATACTGGTGATAGAGGACGACCTTACGTAACGTATCATTGATGTTTTTGTACTGTATTTCATATGCTCTGTAATATTTTCCTTTAGTGTTTTTATGTTAGCGTTCCTATTTTCTTGGGAAATAAATAAGACATTGTTTTATTAAGCAATGTGTTTATTTTCATAGCTAACCTTATATCATTGAACTATCATCAGTAACATTATGGGAGCTTTATAGGAATAGACAAGTTAATACATATATGGAATAAATTGAGGGAATTTAGTTCAATGATCAAATTGCTCTTTCTATCTCTTGGACTTCACCCAACCACTAAGTCACTGATCAACCATTATCAAAATAAAAAATATGAGATGGAAACCTACTGCTGAAGGAATCCAAGGGAAAAAGAAAAAGTTTCCCTTGTAACGGATAGAAAAAGTAGGCAGAGCTGGGAACTGGTGGCAGTTCACAAAAAAGTATATTCTGAAACTTCAAAGAGTACAGACCAAAATAAGCAACATTGAGGACCTCAGTTACACGGAAAGACTGAATGGAATTTTTTCTCACACTTGAGAAAAGGCGAACAATAATAGGTTAAGTTAGGGGCAGGCAACACATGTAAGAGATCAAAGATCAACATTAACTAGCAAGGCCTAGCTATATAGTAAGGAACACTTAGAAAAATATAATAAAACAAATATACTGTAACTGTAAAAATATGAACTTAACTTAAAAGTGGGCAGTGTCAATCAGTAGAGCATTGGACAGTGTCAGTAGGCAGTAAACAGTGTGTGGACAGTGTAAGTAGGGCTGAAGATGGTGTCAGTAGAGCAGTGGATAGTGCCAGTTGGACAGAGGATGGTGTCAGTAGAGCAGTGGATAGTGTCAGTAGGGCAGTGGATGGTGTATGGACGGCGTTAGTAAGGCAGAGGACGATCTCAGTAGAGCAGTGGGTGTGGAAGTAGGGCAGAGGTTGGAGTCAGTAGGGCAGTGGACAGTGTCAGTAGGGCAGTGGACAGTGTCAGTAGGGCAGTGAACAATTTTTTTTATCATTTTCTACAATTTTTTTCAATATGTTTTACATTTTTTTTCCTACAATTTATTTTTTTTTAACAATTTTTTTAGGTGCCCCATTGAGGGTTTTGGTGAAATATCAGGGGTCTAAACTGAAGAGAACAGAGATTCCCTAGTTCCTTTCTCTGCAGCCTCAGCTGCACTGGACAATGAGTGAATGGAAAGTGCGCTTCAGTTATGAATGGACACAGTCTACATGGAAAATGAGATTTGATGTAGAAAAATGTAAAATAATGCATTTGGGTGGCAAAAATATGAAGGCAATCTATACACTAAGGGGAGAACCTCTGGGGGAATCTAGGATGGAAAAGGACCCGGGGGTCCTAGTAGATGATGGGCTCAGCAATGGCATGCAATGCCAAGCTGCTGCTAACAAAGCAAACAGAATATTGGCATGCATTAAAAAGGGGATCAACTCCAGAGATAAAACGATAATTCTCCTGCTCTAAAAGACTCTGGTCCAGCCGCACCTAGAGTATGCTGTCCAGTTCTGGGCACCAGTCCTCAGGAAGGATGTACTGGAAATGGAGCGAGTACAAAGAAGGGCAACTAAGCTAATAAAGGGTCTTGAGGATATTAGTTATGAGGAAAGGTTGCGAGCACTGAACTTATTCTTTCTGGAGAAGAGATGCTTGAGAGGGGATATGATTTCAATATACAAATACCATACTGGTGACCCCACAATAGGGATAAAACTTTTTAGCGGAAGGGAGTTTAACAAGACACGTGGCCACTCATTAAAACTAGAAGAAAAGAGGTTTAACCTTAAACAACGTAGAGGGTTCTTTACTGAAAGAGCCGCAAGGATGTGGAATTCCCTTCTACAGGCGGTGGTCTCAGCGGGGAGCATCGATAGTTTCATAAAACTATTAGACCGCAACATACAAGGATATAGAATGTAATACTGACATATAATCAAACACATAGGTTGGACTATACTATGTGATCGGTATGGATCACTGACTGTGTTCATTCAGAAAATGAAGCTGCCAGGAAATGACACATTTACCAACCCCTTCCCCACTCTCCATTCTGACACATCCCCATCCTGAGCACACCGGGGTCGGACAACACCACGTAAAGGAACCTGGAGAGGAGGGGCAACGGGGGCTGCATTAAGTGGAACCGATAGCTGTGTTTTCCTCCCTGCAGCAGCAGAAGCGGACCTTGTCAGCATTCAGCTTCTGCAGGGAGGAAAACACAGCCTCAGCTCTACTAAATGCAGCCCCCACTGCCACTCCTCTTCAGGTTTTGGGGTCGTCAACCAAGGGACGTGATCTACCTGTCAACTGCTTGCGATCGACATGTTGCCGACCCGGGGTTTAGATCAATTTTGTTTTAAAGCAAATCTCCAGGGAAGAAATTTCCCCTCTAATTCCTCCCATCTGTCCCCCTTTTACCCATTCAATGGGTTAAAAAAAATCATTAAAGTAGAACTAAGCCCTCCCATCTTTTACAGCCAAAGAAGATGCCATCTTAGCTTCTGGCCATGGTGCTGCACATGTGATCAGTTATGACACCAGCCATTTGATGGTTTGACAGTTCAGAGCACAAGTAAATGTGACAGTTATCATTCATGCCTTGAATATGAAAATTTTGGGAAACCATTATGGTAGTTGTGAATTCAAGTTAATTTATACAGGCATTATAATACAGACATTAATATACCTATAATTAACACATAAATATAAATGTAAAAAACAGTGCTCATATACCTTTTTAGTGCGTTCACGTGGTGCAAGTCACATGATTGCTCTTCCTCCTTGAGCACATCATGGACTTGCAGGTGGGCATGACCATCTCAGGGGCATTGACATCAAGGCTGGGGCTCCACTTATGGGGAAGCCACTGTGGAACAAGAAGGGCGGGATGGGCAGGGGACGTGTGGCTACAATCTGACCACAGAAAATACAGGCATGCTATGCCATTGCACAGTGTGCCTGTAACTCTTGAACAGGATAAGAAGGATTCAAGCTGACCACTCTAGCACGGATCAGCTTCCGTGTTTAGCATGGTCAGTTTGCAACTAGTGATGGACCGAACACTCCCTGGTTCAGTTTGCACAAGAACTCTCAAACAGGAAAAAGTTTGGTCCGAGCCGCAAACTCTATTAAAGTCTATAGACCCCAAATATGGAAAATCAAAAGTCCCCATTTTGAAGGCTTTTATGCAAGGTATTGGCCATAAAAGGTCTGGGGGCTGGGTACTGCCCTGGAGGGACATGTATCAATGCAATTTTTTTTTTTTAAAAGATCATTTTTAAAGGAGCAGTGATTTTAATGATGGTTAAAGTGAAACAATAAAAATAAAAATTCCTTTAAATATCATGCCTGGGGGGTCCCCTTAGTCTGCCTGTGAAATCCTCATGTTTTTTCACCTTAATGCATCCTATGATTGGCGTTTTATTCCTAGTACAAGGAATGTAAGGAATGTAAACTTCCCTTATAATAGGAATAGGGCATGACATGTCCTCCTTATAGAGAGATCTGGGGGTCTACAAGTCCCCACATCTCTCTGTGCAGGAAAGACTGGTCCTAGGTCAGCTCTATGGTAAACAATGGGCACCGGCTAATTTCTTCTCCGGCTCGCCGATCGCACGGGCGAGCCGGTAGAATCACCGGAGGGCGGCGGGAGGGGAGGGGGGGGGACGTCCCCTCCTGCCACCTGTAAAAACAATCAAGTGGCTGAACAGCCGCTATGGTTGTTTTTACAGTCCAGGGAATCACTGGCAGAAATCAAAGACTTCTGAATGACGCCTGCAGCTGCCCCCATCATTCAGATATCTCCACTCAAAGTCCACAATGTCATATGACGGTCTTGGGCGGGAAGTGGTTTTTTAAGTAAATAATTTCTTTTGAAAAATCTGTTGTAAAGTGTCTTACCTGATAAGACAGCACCTCCTGTTGCAGGGTGACAACTAGGGTTGCTGCCTGTCCGGGATTCACCTGGACAGTCCGGGTTTAGAATCATGTGCCCGGGTTTCAGTCCACCTGAAACTTGGGCACATTATTTAGGCAGGAATGGGGTTCAGAACAGGGCCTGACAGGAGGGTGAGGGGGCACTATTTTCTTTGGAGTGCCCAAAGGTGTCCAAGTTCTGTTACAATCCTATAGTGTATATTTAAAAAAATAAATTGCTCTGCACCGCTAAAGTGTTCGGGTTTGGCTTGAAGAAAAAGTGGCAACCCTAGTGACAACGCTAAGCCCCCGCTTAGCAATGAGTAGCAGCGTTGTCAGCCTGTCATGTGCGCTTCTTCTGTTGACCATTGGCCTGCCTATGTAAAAGACCTGAAAGGCAGCTAAAAGGCCAACTGAAGGAGCGCTTAGGACAGGTGGACAATGATGCTACTCAGGGGCTTAGCGTTGTCACCCTGCAACAGGAAGTGCTTTTACTGCCAGTATTACCCAGTAACAGATTAACAAAAATGGTTTGCCCACAGAGGTATCAAACTCCAAACCAAAAATGTCATATATTGCAGCTTACCAATCATTAAATGTGATGGCTGCATTCGTTTTTTTTTTTTAGGCTTTTTTCCCCCTCTGTTTTCACCATGTGATCTGGCCAGTCACACACCTCCTTTAATAGAGAGCCCCTGCTCTGGATGAAGGAGCACAGAGGGCACCTTTGGGCAGCAGCATTGTGAGTCTGGGGGGGAAGGGAGCGTTAGATGTAACTAGAAGATTTAGATACACTAAACAAAGTAAAGCAAAACTCCTAGTTCATGTTTTATAATCAGTTAAGCAAACCTTTTTTTTCCTTTTGGAATAAAGGTTTTACATAAATAAATAAATGTAAGCATCCCTGGCATCCCTGTTAAATGGATTGTCTCATCCCTGTAACTACAGCTGCACGATTAATCGCTAAAAGATCGTGATCTCGATTCAACCCCCCCCACACGATCTTAATCCAGCATTTCCATGATTCATGTAACAAGTGCAGAGCAGTTCCCTGCTCCCAGCTGCCAAAAAAAAAAATCAGCGGCAATGTTTATCAACAACATTGCTCAGAGAGTAAAAAAGAAACATTGTATCTTTCTGTTCATTTACAGATCAAAGGGATGAACTTCGGTCTGTAAATTAAATCAGTTTAGCCACGTAAGGACCGGGCCTATTTTTTACACTTGGTGTTTACAAGTTAAAATCATTTTTTTTTTGCTAGAAAATTACTTAGAACCCCCAAACATTATTTTTTTTTCTTCGGACACCCTAGAGAATAAAATGGCAGTCTTTGCAATTCTTTGTGTCACACTGCATTTGCGCAGCAGTCTTACAAACGCATTTTTTTGGGAAAAAAATACACTTTTTTTGAATAAAAAAAATAAGAAAACAGTAAAGTTAGCCCAATTTTTTTTTATATTGTAAAAGATAATGTTACGCCAAGTAAATTGATACCCAACATGTCCCGCTTGTGGAATGGCGACAAACTTTGACACTTAAAAATCTCCATAGGCAAAGTTTTAAAAATTCCTACAGTTTTTTTTTTTGTTTTGTTTTTTATTCAATTGTTTCTTAATTTACTCTAATCGGCCTTATTAACTCCTTATTATCTTTCTCCATTTAATTATTATTTTCCTGCAGATTTTTTTTATTTATTATTCACTTCTATTTTATAAACTATTAATAAAAAAAAACTTTTTTTTTGTTTGCTTTGTTCAGTAATGTTTTTACACCTTTAACATATATTTACACGTTTCACATTGAAAAAAAGCACAAAATTAAAAAAAAATACATTTCATTAGTAAAATAACTTTTCAATGCTTTGTACCATTGCTGGTAGCTGAAGTGTAAACACAAAAGTTGCGGTAAGTATCAGTAATTGGTATCGGCAAGTACTAAAAAAAAAAAAAAAAAAAAAAAAGACCCTAATATAACTTAATGGTAATTTTAAAAAATTCTTTACACATTACATTTCTTTAAATTTGATTGAAGAAAAGTGTATTATGTCTTATTTTATTGCCATCTTGTTTGATAACCTAATGTTCAGGGGTTGTAAATCTTTAAAATAAAAAAGTTTTTCAGAATTGTGATCTTTATTCTAAGTAAAAAAAAATCGTGATTCTCATTTTATCCAGAATCACGCAGCTCTACCTGTAATTGATACATTTGCAAGAGAGCTTGTTCTTTTGAAAAACAACAGGCTTACTGGCCAGATGACCAGTTGAACATAAAAGAAAGAAAGTCTAAAAAAGAAAACAAATGCATCCATCACATCTAAGAATAGGTAATCTAAAATATAATAAATGTTAGCGGTTTAATACCACTTTAAGAAAACTGTGCATAGGGATGCATGAAGCCAAATGTACTGAAAAATAGATTTTGAGTTTATGTTTTAAGAGCCCTTTATCATAGTCAGATGGTGTATTCTTAGTGTCACTCGGTGGTCAGTACTCACCTGTAATGGATGGTGCAGGGCACAGGCACGATCTACAGCCGGCAAAGATGCCCGCTCTGCCAGTGTCACTTTATATTCTTCCAGAGACAAAGGAAACATGGATTGAGATAATTGATTTTTAATGATGACACATATTTTTAGCTTACAGTGACTCCCCCCCCCCAAGGGGAATGTTAAAGGTCCTCATGGATAATACTGAGAACTTCCTCATTAACTCAAAACCTGGTGCAATATTTCAGATGATCCTAACTAAAAGTATTTCTTAGTAAAGTTATGTACATTTTATTTCCTTTCTTAAAGTGTATGTAAATCCATTTTTATTCATTTTTTTACTTTTGGATAGTGTAAGGGATGATTAGGTTCCCTATCAGGTTTTTATTCACTTTGTAGAGATTTCTTCTCACTTCTTGTTGTGGCCGCAGGAAAAGGAGTGAAGGGTAACCTTCCTAATGAGAAATAGAAAGCAAATATAAACTGGTGGGTTTACCCACTTTAGCCCCGGATCCCAGTCTTAGTCCGTAGGGTTCAATATTGAGTTGGCCCACCCTTTGCAGCTATAACAGCTTCAACTCTTCTGGGAAGGCTGTCCAAAAGGTTTAGGAGTGTGTCTATGGGAATGTTTGCCCATTCTTCCAGAAGTGCCTCTGTGATATCAGGTACTGTTGTGGGTGAGAAGGCCTGGCTTGCAGTCTCTGCTCTAATTCATCCCAAAGGTGTTCTCTCGGGTTGAGGTCAGGACAGCCAAGTTCCTCCACCTCAAACTCGCACATCCATCTGTAGCGCCCCCCTGGGTCTACTGGGAGCAGAGAGGAACCTCCAGATACAGGGAGCGAGCTTACATTCACCCCAGGGCTGAGTCCATGGCCATAATGGGAAGTTGAACAGAATTTAGGCGCCAGTCACTTTAGGTATTTTTCAATGCTTTAATGAGAACTTGAGAAAAGTAGTAGGAGAGAGGATTAGGGAAGGTTTCAGATTCACACTTGTAAGCAGATCACTTACAGACTCCTTGAATCCAAAGGACAATCTTCCAGGAGCGTTTCTACGGATCCGGTCAGAGGCAGATATTTAGAAAGTGATAATCATCCCAATAGGCTCATCCCCAAACATGAAAGAAAATGCCCCAAATAATGTAAAACCTTTTGACTCAATTTATTAAAGTTAAAATTGCACTTACACCTATAAATCGTAAATAGGGCGATGCGATTAATCCTCGCCGGCCAAACATACAGCAGACCACCCGCACTTCTGGGAATTAAACATGACCTCAGCACGTCGCCACGTTTGTGCCCCAGATGATGTAACGTGTGATGAAATGCGCAGGGCGGAGCAACATGCTGATGTCATCTTTTGTTCTTATCCCCAGAAGTGCGGGTGGTCTGCTGTATGTTTAGCCAGCGAGGATTTATCTTATAGTGCTATATACAATTTGTGGATGTAAGTGTAAGTCCTCTGACCCCTCTCTCCACCATCAGCTCTTACCTCCACCTTTACCTCCTACCCCTCACCCTTCATCTGCCACTCCTTATATCTCCACATCCCCACCATCAGCTCTCACTTTCTCCCCTGAAGGAAGTGTATGCTGTATACAAATAAAAAAACTATTTCTGAGAAACAATATATGAGTAAAGGTGTCCACACATGCCTTGAGCCAACCATATATGTGAAACTTGAAACAGGTTCTGGCACAATTTGATCATGTTCATTAGCTTTTCTCAGGTTAAAATTAAAAGAAAGCTACAGTGCCTTGAAAAAGTATTCATACCTCTTGAAATTTTCCACATTTTGTCATGTTACAACCAAAAACTTAGATGTATTTTATTGGGATTTTATGTGATAGACCAACACAAAGTGGCACATAATTGTGAAGTGGAAGGAAAATGATAAATGGTTTTCAACATTTTTTACAAATACTTTGTCAATACAAGTCAATACTTCTCAATACAAGTCAATACTTTGTAGAACCCCCTTTGATGCAATTACAGCTGCAAGTCTTTTTGGGGATGTCTCTACCAGCTTTGCACATTTAGAGAGTGACATTTTACCCATTCTTCTTTTAAAAATAGCTCAAGCTCTGTCAGATTGGAAGGAGGGCATCTGTGAATAGCAATTTTCAAGTCTTGCCACAGATTCTCTTTGACTGGGCCATTCAAACACATGAATATGCTTTGATCTAAACCATTCCATTGTAGCTCTGGCTGTATGTTTAGGGTTGTTGTCTCAAGTATTTTGCAGACTCTAGCAGGTTTTCTTCTAAGATTGCCCTGTATTTGGCTCCATCCAAGGCCGTCTTTAAGGCAGGGCAAAAGGGGCAGCTGCCCTAGGCCCTGTCATTGTTGTGGGGCCCAAAGTAGCTGCCTCATGCTTGCCAACTATCCCATTTTAAGGAACCCCAAACCAAAATTAAAAAAAAAAATGCGTGGGGGTCCCTCTAAATTCCATACCAGGCCCTTCAGGTCTGGTATGGATATTAAGGGGAACCCCATGCCAAAATTTAAAAAAAAAATGTTGTGAGGTCCCCCAAAAAACCATACCAGACCCTTATCCGAGCACGCAATCTGGCAGGCCGCAGGAAAAGAGGGGGGGGACAAGAGAGTGCCCCCCCTCCTGAACTGTACCAGGCCACATGCCCTCAACATTGGGAGTGTGCTTTGGGGTAGCCCCCCAAAGCACCTTGTCCCCATGTTGATGGGAAGAAGGGCCTCATCCCCACAACCCTTCTTCATCTACTTCTTCCTCCACTCTTCTCGTCCCGCATCTTCCTCCGGCTTCTTCTCCGCTCCGTCCGCACGATCCGCCTCTGTGGGAGTCTTCCGCTGTGTGACGCTTTGGTTATTCTGACATTTCTGTTATAATGGAGAGCGGGGCCACCTGGCGACGGGCGGGGGCTTCCCTGAGGATGTAACCGAGTGACCCAGAGTGTCTATTAATGGGTCCCCTCACCTCCCCAGTCCACTGTGTGCAGGCAGTGAGGAGATGATGTGCTGTCACCTCTAGTAACCAATCAGTAATGATGTGCAGTAACCTTTAGCAACCAATCAGTGAGCAGTATTAATGTACAGTAATCTCTAGCAATCAAGAAGCAGAAATCATGTGATGTAACCTCTAGCAACTAATCAGTGAGACATAATGTGTGCTGTAACCTCTAGCAACCAGTCAGTGAGCGATGATATACTGTAACCTCTGGCAACCAATCGCAATCACTGCCTGATTTGATTCAGTAAACAGATTTTGAGTCTAGCTGCTATTTATTGTATGTCTTAGGTGGAGAGAAAAACTACATGGGGGGGGGGCAAGAAAATTTTTTCCCAGGATCCAATCAATAATAAAGACGGCCCTGGCTCCATCCATCTTCCCATCAACTCTGACCAGCTTCCCTGTCCCTGCTGAAATAAAGCATCCTCAAAACATGATGCTGCCACCACCATGTTTCACATTGGGGATGGCGTGTTCAGGGTGACTGTTAGTGCAGTGTTAGTTTTCCACGACACATGGCGTTTTGCTTTTAGGCCAAAAAGTTCAATTTTGGTCTCATCTGACCATAGCACCTTCTTCCACATGTTTTCTGTGTCCCACACATGGCTTCTCCCAAACTGAAAACGGGACTTCTTATGGCTTTCTTTAAGCAATGGATTTCTTCTTGCCACCCTTCCATAAAGACCAGATTTGTGGAGAGCACATCTAATAGTTCTGTGGACAGATTCTCCCAACTGAGCTGTGGATCTCTGCAGCTCCTCCAGAGTTACCATGGGCCTCTTGGCTGCTTCTCTGATTAATGTTCTCCTTGCCCAGCCTGTCAGTTTAGGTAGACGGCCATGTCTTGGTAGGTTTGCAGTTGTGCCATACTCTTTCCATTTTTGGATGATGGACTGAACAGTGCTCTGTAAGATGTTCAAAGCCTGGGATAATATTTTATAACCTAACCCTGCTTTAAATTTCTCCACAACTTTATCCCTTACCTGTCTGGTGTGTTCCTTGGCCTTCATGATACTGTTCATTCACTAACGTCTGAGGGCTTCACAGAACAGATGTATTTATACTGAGATTAAAAGAGTGTAAAGTCTCATGTTTTTTCACCCTAATGCATTCTACCAGATCTCAATCCAATAGAGCACCTTTGGGATGTGGTGGAACGGGTGATTCGCATCATGGATGTGCAGCCGACAAATCTGCAGCAACTGCGTGATGCTATTATGGACCAAAATCTCTGATGAATGTTTCCAACACCTTGTTGAATCTATGCCACGAAGAATTAGGGCAGCTCTGAAGGCAAAAGGGAGTCCAACCCGGTACTATCAAGGTGTACCTAATAAAGTGATTGGTAAGTGTACGTTTTGCTTTTCACACTGTTGGAGAGATTTAATGGAAGTGAGGGGGCATCTCCCTAACATTGGCCCCAATGACAATAGAACCTGATAGAAGCTCTAACCTATCCCTGCCGTATCCAAAACAGAATAAAAAGTTTAGGCTGGACTTAGGCATTAAATACTTAGTCACTGCTATCTGTAGCATAATGTTCCTCTGCACAATTCCCTGTGCTGAAGGAACATTAGTCTTTTTTTTTTTTTTTATAACTAGGAGCCTGCAGCAGAATCAATATTTGTTTTGTTATGTTTATATTTATCTGAAGATTTAAGTAACAATTAATTAAAGCATGACAATTAATTTGTCGGCACCTGGCATACCTTGATGTACTGAATTTGATTTTCCTAGAATAGCTGTTCTCATTTTTTATTCAACCAATATATCTTTTTGCATGGTCTGTCTAGTCACTTGCTTACAACTTGGTGGAATTTATCTCCTTCATTGGAAGTAATTTATTCTTCTCCACTAAGCCTGTACCTGCAGTGTAGTCACTTTTAAGTGTAGCACCCTCTACTTAGGGTAGGTACTAGAATAGGATGTTTGTTTTGAAAAATAGGTAAATTTAGGCAGGCCTGGCTGGCAGCCAGGCCTGTTTGTTTTGGTTTGTGTGGACTGGGAGTGGCTCAAAGTTAGCAGCTGATGACTCACAGGCAGCATCACAGTGACCTCCCTCTTTCTTCTAGAGGATTCTAGAAGGAGAGAAGGAGAGGTGGAGCTGCCTGGGGTGTTTTAAGGAGCCCTGACCAATCCTCAACGTGGATTGGCAGGGGGCAGGCCTCCTTAAATACCCAGAGTCAGCCCAGCTGAGGAGGAGTTGTTAGGTGGAGGAACTGGAGATGACGTACTAGGCTGTCGGGGCCTTTGAGGGAGCTTCCCAGTGTGCGTGTGTGGAGGGGGGTGACCTTGGACCTAGGCTCGGGTACAGGACGGAGCCTTTCAAGAAAAAATGAAGGTTCTGGACAGGAGGCACAGGAGGAGCAAAGAGGGCAGCAGGAGCTAGTACTGCTGGGCAGTTCTTCAGGAGGAAACCACCGGTTGCAGCCAGGAGGGCTGGTGAGTGACATGCACAGTTGGGAGGACTGGGGAGGCACGCTTGAGAGGAAGAGGAATAGTCTGCAAGCAAGAAAAGTGCTGGAGACGGGAGTATTAATGTGTACAGGGAGTGTACATAGTTAGTCCCAATTAATTGATCTACAATTCACCAATTGATTGATATACAATTCACCAATTGATTGATATACAATTCACCGGGCATCCCATATTTCCCTTACCCCATCTAAGTTAAATTCCCTCAATAAAACAAACAAAAACAAGCATGTGGACTGTTTATTGTCTTAGAGTGACCGAGAATTGAATGCCTCGCTGGGCAGGGTGGCAGGTGGACCACTACACTCAGCGGCTCCTACGGGGGCACCGCTACATTTGGGGGCTCGTTCCGGGACCACCTGTTCACAGGAAACCTGCCAGCCGTCGCCCCTAGCCACTGAAGTTGATCGAGCCGGGGAACTGTGCTTTGTTCCACCATTGTTGAGGAATTGAACCCAGGGGAAGGACTTGTGTACTCTGCCTGCTATTCAGTACTACAATAGCGAGTGCCATTGCCCATAGCAACTAGCGGGAGCCATTGCTGATTATTGCTACCTGCTTACCCAGTTGCCCCAACCTGTGCTGGGATGGACACTTATGCTAATCCTGCAACAATGGAACTGTTCACTATGTGTCATCAACCGTGGCAACCACGCTGGGTAGCTGCACCCACAGATTACAAATGCGTCCAGCATTCTCCAATTACTGGACGCATACGCTTGGATTACAAATATGTCCAGCATTCTGCTACTGCTGGACATCTTGAACTTATGCTTCAAACTCCTGCTTTTAACAGTGAAGTGTGCCTGGAAGTGTCTACTGTTGCCCGAGATGATTGGGGTCAGCCTGCGGGAGTGAATGTGCTACAGATGTTCCCTTCAGTGAGGCAATGGCTATAAACTTTATTGTTGCTACCAGAAACCACTGGAAAATTCAGCGGTCATTAGTTCCTAGTTGCTCAGGCATAGTCGGTGCCAGGCAACATGCCTGGACAAGTCCTGCTAGTACCTGAAGGGTCTGGTATGGATTTTGAGGGGGACCCCTACGCCATTTAAAAAAAAATTGGCGCAGGGTTCACCTTAATATCCATACCAGACCTGAAGGGCCTGGTATGGAATTTGGGGGGACCCCCATGCAATTTTTTTAAAATTTTAGTTTGGGGGTACCCAAAGGGCCTGGTAATGGACTGGGGGGGATCCCATGCCATTTTTTTCAATGACTTTTATCTGTAGTGCCGAGACCCGACAATTAACTATAACTGCTATTACTTTTAAATTACTTTTTTTCCTTTAGAAATGTCGTTTTGTGCAGGGATTGATATATGTCCCCTGGGGCGGGACCCGGGTCCCCAAACACTTTTTATGACAATAACTTGCATAATAGCCCTTAAAATTAGCACTTTTGATTTCTCCCATAGACAATTCATTATAGCCGTGAGTAGTCATTAGTCATTTTGTGCAGGGACTATTCTAAACACGGGAAAAATCCGCCACTTTACAGGCATACTATAGTCACCCCCCAGGTAGGAAATTTAAAGGAATATTTCACTTTCATTGTTTTACTTTAAGCATTATTAAAATCACTGCTCCCGAAAAAATGGCCGTTTTTAAAACTTTTTTTTGCAAGGACCCAGGTTCCCAAACACTTTTTATGACAATAACTTGCATATTAACCTTTAAAATTAGCACTTTTGATTTCTCCCATAGACTTTTAAAGGGTGTTCCGCGGCTTTCGAATTTGCGAACACCCGATGTTCGAGTCAAACTTACGATCTACTCAAACATCGGGCTCATCCCTAGTTGTGAGATCCCATGAAACGTGTGTCCTGCCAGGAAGAGGGAAGCCCAAGGAACTGCCCAGATTTTCCAGGTTCCAGTGGGAGGTGCAGAGAAAAGTTGCTCTGGAGTGGGGCCTGGATTACCCAAATGTCCCTCCCACATCATGGACATTGTTAAGAACTCCCGGGGAGAGTGGGAGGATGATATGGTCTGGGACTTCCTGCATATCCCCAAGCCCTTGTGGGTGCCAGAGAGCGAGACCTGGGCCTGTTTTGAGGACATTTGGTGCGAATGGCGGCTGAGGAGAGCAATATTCAGAGACCGGGAGCTCGTTGTGAAGGTAGGACGGCCTACGAAGAGCCATTCAGTCTTCATAAGGGAGGAAGGGGAAGGTAGGAAAAGACTGCCTGATCCACATTTTTTGCTTGAAGAAGACTGTTGGAGAGTACAGTTTTGCCATAAAGATGTGTCACATGAACTGCTGGAGGGTAGCAAAATGCTCCTTTCTTCCTGACCTTGCCAGATTCAGATCAGCCTGCCTCCCTATGTGCCCAATTGATGGATCTTTCCTATTGCAAGGACACTTGGGTAAGGTTTGTTTCCAGACCTAATTTTTTAGGGAGCCTGTTTGTCCGGGGAGGGACCATCAGGAACTCCAAAGCGAACTCTTCACTTTAATGCTCTGTGTTTCTTTCACCATTGTTTCTGTCAGCAAGCCATAACCCCCTCCTGACAGAACAATAGAAGAAAATGTGCTAAAGTGAATATTTGTTTGATATTTCTGTCGGCAGGATGCCTACCCCCCTCCCGACAGAAATTGTATAAAGTATGTAGATAGCTGATTTTCTGTGGACAAAGTATCTTTCTCGAGAGAGAGATGCTCTGGCCCAGATGTGTATATTGTGTATGGGTTCATTATTAGCTACTGGGACCTGTAAATACTTATACCTGTATACCTGTAAATACTAATACCTGTAAACCTGTAAATACTAATACCTGTAAATGTGTAAATACTTACCAGAAATGTGATATATATATTTTTTGTATGTAATTTATTTGTACATATCCCTTGTCCAGTTTATTTCCCTTTTCCCCTTCCAACTAATCTTATGGGATGCCCTTGCTCCTGGGCCCAGGAGCCATTTTAAAATTTTTTCCAGCTGAGGGACCAGATGGAAGTTGGTGGGGGGGGGGGATTTTTGTTTTTAAGAGTAAAGGAGAGGAGGAGAGGAGAGGAGAGGTGGAGCTGCCTGGGGTGTTTTAAGGAGCCCTGACCACTCCTCAACCTGGATTGGCAGGGGGGCAGGCCTCCTTAACCACTTCAATACCAGGCACTTAGACACCTTCCTGCCCAGGCCAAATTTCAGCTTTCAGCGCGGTCGCAATTTGAATGACAATTGCGCAGTCATGCTACATTGTACCCAAACAAATTTTTTATCATTTTGTTCCCACAAATAGATCTTTCTTTTGGTGGTATTTGATCACCTCTGTGATTTTTATTTTTTGCGCAACAAATAAAAAAATACCGAAAATTTTGAAAAAAGTTTTTCTTTGTTTCTGTTAAATTTTTTTGTAAATAAGTACATTGTTGTCTTCATTGATGGGCACTAATATGACTGCACTGATGGGCACTGATAAAGCAGCACTGATGGGCACCGATTAGGTGGCACTGATAGGCACTGATAGGTGGCACTGGTATGCGGCACTGATGGGCACTCATAGGTAGCACTGATGGGCACTCATAGGCAGCACTGATGGGCACTCATAGGCGGCACTGATGGGTACTTATGGGTGGCACTGATGGGTACTTATGGGTGGCACTGATAGGTGGCACGGATGGGCACTGATGGGTGGCACTGATGGGTGGCACTGATGGACACTGATGGGTGGCACTGATGACACTGATGGGTGGCATTGCTGGGCATCACTTAATTATTCTGTTACATAATGGTGCCAGTCAGTGCCCATATGTGGGCACTGATTGGCACAGATTTGGCATTAATTTGCACATGTGGATGGCCATGGGGGATGTACCTGGCCATCCACATGTTATGTGCCTCCCTGGTGGTCCTGGCGGCTTCCCTGGTGGTCCAGTGTGGTCATCCTTAGGGGGGACTGCACTGATTGTTTATCAATCCCCCTGTCAGGAGAGCCGCCGATCGGCTTTCCTCTACTCGCGTCTGTCAATCGCGAGTGAGGAAAAGTCGATCACTGCCTCTTCGTGTTTACATCGTGATCAGCCGTGATTGGACACGGGGAGGCTTGCTTGAGAGGACTGGGAGCATGCAGTCTTGGCTGGCAGGGCCTGAAGAGGGCTGACTGGGAGCAGTAGCCCATCTGTAGGACAGCTAGCACTATAAACTTTCTATTTCTTGCTATACTATAGGGACCCGCAGTCCCTGCCTGCAAAGGGCAATTGCTAAGGCCTGGCTAAGCCAAGGTTAGGCCTAAACTTACATGTGCTAACTGGTCCTGAGGATCAAGAGTTGTGCGGGAGGAAGGAAGAGGAATAGTCTGCAAGCAAGGAAAGTGCTGGAGGAGAATGGAGTATTAATGTGTACAGGGAGTGTACATGGTTCGTCCCAGTTGATTGATCTACAATTCACCAATTGATTGATATACAATTCACCAGGCATCCCATATTTCCCTTACCCCATCCAAGTTAAATTCCCTTAATAAAACAAACAAAAACAAGCACATGGACTGTTAATTGTCTTAGAGTGAGTGAGGATTGAATGCTGGGCTGCTCAGTGTGACAGGTGGACGACTACACTTAGCGAGAAGAGAGGGGGGGTATAGTGGCACTTGGAGAGAGACAGATGGGTGGGAAACAAAACTATAGGTAAAGGTGATTATGATAATAAAATCCAGTGGTTGGCGGTAGCTTGGAGCTTGGAAATTTCAGTTCAGGCTTGAATGGGTTAGAAACAAGTTTGATGGGTTAAAGATGTATATAGCGCTCTAGAAATGCAGCCTGTGGAAGAGGAAGCAGCTCTGTAGATATATAATGTGGAAAACAGCGGCGCTCTTCTTAGTGCAGTATGTTAAAATGATTAATGATGAATTTATTATGAATAATTATTATTTATATGAATTTTGTGTTCTTTTCATTTGCCAATAATCACACCAACTGTTGTCACCCTCTCACCAAGCTGCTTGGCGATGGTCTTGTAGCCCATTCCAGACTTGTGTAGGTCTACAATCTTGTCCCTGACATTCTTGGATAGCTCTTTGGTCTTGGCCATGGTGGAAATATTGGAATCTAATTGATTGATTGCTTCTGTGGACAGGTGTCTTTTATACAGGTAACAAGCTGAGATTAGGAGCACTCCCTTTAAGAGACTCCTCCTAATTGCAGCTTGTTACCTGTATAAAAGACACCTGGGAGCCAGAAATCTTGCTGGTTTTAGGGAATCAAATACTTATTTCACTCATTAAAATGCAAATCAATTTATAACTTTTTTGAAATGTGTTTTTCTGGATTTTTTTTTTGTATCTTTGTCTCTCACTGTTAAAATAAACCTACCATTAAAATTATAGACTGATCATTTCTTGTCAGTGGGCAAATGTACAAAATCAGCAGGGCATCAAATACTTTTTACCTTTAATGTATGTTTCAGCTAGGATTAAAAAAAGAAATATGCACACTATTGTTTCTTGGCTGTACTATGAGTACAAACAACAATTAACATACACACTTGTGGTATTGCTGCGATTGTTAGGAGCAGGAGAATTTATTTTGGGTTGTTCTTTGTTGGTAGGTTATGGTAGTAGCAAAGAATATACAGCTACATTTTTTTTAAAAAATTCTATTTTGGGCCAATTTTACTTTGATAATAAAAAAAAAATCAGGATATATACATTACCATTTACCAACAAATGAAAGCCCAATTTGTTCTGAAAAAACAAGGTATGATCCAACTAGATGCACAAAAAGTAGATGTGATGATATGTACGGTTTTACTAACACACGTCAAAGTTGCAAAATTGGGCTTAGGCATTAAGATTTGGTTACCCCTTAGGCGCGAAGAGGTTAAACTCTGATTAAACATGGACTATATTTTGATATTTTTGAAAATTATTCTGTGTTTTAGGAGTTATCAATTTGTTTTTGCACTTATCTTTTTTTCAAGAGACTGCAGTATTTTCACTTTTATTGCTTGCATCTTTATTCCATAAAGGAGAGGATTTACAAATGGTGGCACCACCAGGAACTGTAATGACATGGTTACTCTAAGTCCATAGGGTACTTGGGTAGGCCCCAAGTGATAGATGCTGTCAATAACAAAAATTGCAAAATATATCAGTTGAGGAGAGCAGGTCTGCATTGCTTTCAAAAGATTGCCCTTTGACTTTGCACAAACCTTCAAAATTTTAACGTAAGATAAAATGACCAGCAACGGCATCACCCCCAACATTTTTACAGCAAGGAACAGACCATAAATGTTGTTGACTGTGGTATCAATGCAAGAGAGTCTCACCACCGACCAGTTATCACAATAGATCTTCAGGATGACATTGTCACAAAGAGGGAGTCGCATTGTCAGCAATGTATGCACAGTAATGGAGATAAAAGAATAAAGCAACATGCCAATAATTATCTTAAATGCCTTTGTTAAGTTCATCATGATGACGTACCTCAACGGTTTGCATATGCACATGTAACGGTCATACGCCATGACCGTCATAATGGTCATCTCACAGGTTCCATAGGAATGGATGCAAAAGATTTGCGTTATACAGGCTGCATAGGAAATAATTTCTGACTTAGAAAACAGGTTTACGATTAGGCTGGGGAAAAATGAGATACTTCCATAAAGGCCGTTGGTACAGAGGGCATATATTAAAACATACATGGGCTCATGCAAACTCTGGATTAAATATACTGTATATATTATTGTTAAGTTGGAAAAAATGATCATCAAACAGCCAAGCAATGATATCACCCGTAGACATAATTAAAATCTGAAATTGTGCCAAATGTCAGTCTTAGCACCAGAGGAGAAGAGAGTCGAATTCTGCATTTGTATTCCAGCCGGTTCCTAACATGAGTCAATAAATTGTAATAAAAAATTGAATACATGTATAAATATACAAAAATCAAAAAATTGCTTATACAGTATAAAATGTATCTAGGGGTAATTTAAAAGGGGTAAAAAAGCACTAGCGTTACTTAAACAAATGCAGAGTTATGATAACTGGGCGTGGCTACACTATAATGGCCTGAAAGGGTGTGGCTCAATCTTTGTGTGTTCTGTCCAATTCACTGTCGCTATGGCCATTGTTTGTTGCTCTAAACCCCCTACTCCTTTCAAAGTCACCTAGATACATTTACAAAAGATTCATAAATCTTCCCAAAAACAGGCCAACATTTACAGCCTCATACCAAAGAAGATCATTTTGAAAATTTGTGAAAATTGTTTTATTGTCTATAAAAAAAAAAAAAAACACTTGAAATCCCAACTCCCCTGCAAGACAGCAGAGCCAGATCTTTGACCTCACTTTGTTTCACTACAGTTAGTAATAGAGCTTGGTCAAGGGTCTCTTGTTATCACTCTTCCTGCATTAGACTGACAGCTCTGTTGAATTCTGTAAAGCATAATTAGCTTCCAGTGCTAACCTTCCTCCACAGTGACTTTTGATTTGCAGGGGAATTACAGGAAGCTGAATAGATCTGGGTACTATTTAAAGCCTAACTCCAGGAAATGTTAAAATTATCCCTTGTAGTGGGAAGGAAAGTTTACACAGTCTAGTGTAGAGGAACAGCGTTTTTTACTTACCTGATTAAAGAAGGTCAACATTCTAAAAGAGACTACTACAGGAGGACAACATACTAAAAGAGACTACTACAGGAGGATAACAGACTAAAACAGGAGCACAGAATACTAAAACAGACTACTACAGGAGGACAACATACTAAAAGAGACTACTAAAGGAGGATAAGGGACTAAAACAGGAAAACAACATACTAGAATTGACTACTACAGGAGGAAAACATACTAAAAGAGACTACCACCGGAGGATAAGAGACTAAAACAGGAGCACAGCATACTAAAAGAGACTACTACAGGAGGACAATATACTAAAAGAGACTACTACAGAAGGACAACATACTACAAGAGACTACTACCAGAGGGCAACATATTAAAAGAGACTAAAACAGTAGGACAGCATACTAAAAGAGACTACTACAGGAGGACAACATACTAAAAGAGACTATTACGAGAGGACAACATATTAAAAGGGACTAATGCCCCGTACACACGGTCGGACATTGATCGGACATTCCGACAACAAAGTCCATGGATTTTTTCCGACGGATGTTGGCTCAAACTTGTTTTGCACACGGTCACACAAAGTTATCGGAAAATCCGATCGCATGTACGTTGGGACTATAAACGGGGCAGTAGCCAATAGCTTTCCTCTCTTAATTTATTCTGAGCAGGCGTGGCACTTTGTCCGTCGGAATAGTGTACACACGATCTGAATTTCCGACAACGGATTTTGTTGTCGGAAAATTTTATAGCAAGCTCTCAAACTTTGTGTGTCGGAAATTCCGATTGAAAATTTGTGATGGAGCCCACACACGGTCGGAATTTCCGACAACAAGGTCCTATCACACATTTTCCGTCGGAAAATTTCGACCGTGTGTACAGGGCATAAAACTGGAGAACAACATACTGAAAGAAACTAATACAGGAGGACAGCAGACTGAAAGAGACAACTACAGGGGGACAGCATACTGAAAGGCACTACTACAGGAGGACAGCATACTGAAGATTACTACTAGAGGCTGGGTATATGTTGCAAGAGAGTACTAGAAGAAGTGAACTGCTGACAGGGATTACTAGAAGTCTTCAACATGCTTTAAAAGACTATTAGAGGCTGCTGGCACACTGTAAGCATTACTAGAGACTTCTAGAGGAGTCTGGTAGAATCTCCCCTTAGCTCAGGCATGCAGACAGCAAGGCATACTTAGCTGAGAAAGCCCCTCCTCCCTTCCTCCAGATAGAAAGAAATGCCAATAAAGACTCCTGAGATGCATGAGATCATTTTGGCCAAGGCCAGAATTTAGGAAGAAACTGAAGAATTATAAAAAAAAAGTTAAAAATAAGTAAACATAATATACCTTCCTATCTATTTATTAATGCTAGCAGCATAAGGATTAAAAATAGGTAACACTGATTGAAAGAGTTTAGTTCTGCTTTAATACAGAATGTCACTGTTCCTCAGCTTCTCCCACCATGGTGGTGTCTGTAGCATGAGCCATGTGTAAGGTAAACATCACACAAACAACCTCAGCATACGTAGTGAGAAAAACTGCACATTCCCCACTAGTCCCATTTTGAATAATCAAGGGGTTTCCAAGACAGCAGCACTCGGGTAGGGAACAGGTAACGAGGAAACTATAGGAAGTCTAGAATGTGGCAACTAATTTTGCAATGCTGTGTACGAAGCACAAGTAGATATTAGGTGTGGTAAAATGAAGCAAACAAATTAAGCTACACTTGAAATCTCTAAATGTGTACTTTTATATCTGCTAAATTCTGTTAAGCATGTTGGATTTTAAAATTGAACTTCAGGAAACCTAAAAAATATCCCATGCAGTGCGATATTAAAAAGGTTGATTGCTCATTTCTGTCTAGGGGATTTGGAAAAGCAGATTTACTTACCCGATCCTTCGTTCCTGCAAGCTCCTCTTCTACCTTTTACTCTGGCAAGGTCACCTGATGTTATCAAAACAAAACCAGGGCTCATAGCCCTGCTCTAGACATAAGGATGTCAGGAAACAGTGCACTGCCAGAGCATGGGAAATGGGGGGTCATGTAAGTAAGGGCTCATTTACACTTTCTTCGGCTTCAACACGCGGCTAGTTTACATTTGCTTCAACAAGGCTTCAGACAGGCTTTGTTAAAGCTCTCTGAACGCTAGTCAAAGCTCCTGTCGCCAAATAAAATGTTTAGCTTACAGTCCTGTTTACACCTGCTTTTGCTTTGCTTTGGCTTTGTTTCAAAAGTGATACCCCATATAGCTTCAGTGGTACTTCAAAGCATCTTCAAAGCCTCCATAGAAGTCTATGGTAAAGCTCTCTTGAAGCTCCACGGAAGCCTCATCGAAGCCTTACCGAAGCCCCACCAAAGCCCCATCGAAGCTCCACCAAAGCCTCATCGAAGCCCCCCCGAAGTCTCATCGAAGCCTCATTGAAACAACAAGCAAAAGCAGGTGTAAACAGGACTGTAAGCCAACCATTTTATTTAATGACAGGGGCTTTGATTGGCTAGCCCTAAAACTACTTTTACATGTCCTCTAGACCAGTATTTGCCAACCTTGATTCAGTTAAGGCACCCTTTAAAATTATGGACAATCCCAAGGCACCCTTTAAAATTAAGGACAGCCTCAAGGCACCCCATTCTAAAATGTTAAAAGGTATTCTATTCCTCAGTTTTTCTCTATCACTCAGCTAATGTGACCCCAGCACTGATGGAGAGGGGCAGGGAAGAATCAAACAAGGATGCTCTGCAGACAACCTGACATGCATTCACCATTCACTGGTGATGTCATTAGTTGTTAGGATGCCGGCAGCTAGAAGGTTGTAATAGTGCACAATGAAAACCTGTTGCTTGTGTAACTAAAAGGCAGGTTTTATCCTCCCGCTGGCTTGTATATGATTCTTGGGCAATTTTTAGGCATTTTGCCAAGGCACCCCTGAAGAAAACTCAAGGCACCCCAGGTTGAAAAAGGCTGCCTTGGACTAACCAAGAAGTTAATTCTTGCAGTGTGGAGGCAGCTCTACTGCAAGGGAGAATTTTTAGATTTCCTGGAGTTGAGCTCTAATGTTTTAAAAAGTTGAAAAAAGTCACATTATATATAAAGTATAAAACAACAAATGAGGTTGACTTCATAAGAAAGGGGAAATATATGGTTAAAGCAACTCTAACTCCAATGCAGCATACACATGACCGGACTTTCCGGCAGACTAGGTCCGACGATCTTCCCGGCGGACTTATGACGGACTTTCTGAACGGACGGACTTCCCTACACACAACCGGACTTTCCGGCAGACTAGATCCGCTGGTCTTCCAGACGGACTTTCAACGGAGTTATGGCGGACTTTCCAAATGAATGGACTTGCCCAAAGACGGAAAAGTCCGTTCATTTTGAACGTGACTCGGGTACGACGGGACTAGAAAAGGAAGTCAATTTTGCCGCTTTTATCTGCGAGATTGACACCTTGCGGGCACCGTTGCAGGGTATACCAGGCTCTTAGGTCTGGTATGGATTTTATGGGGAACCCCCTACGCCGAAAAAACGGCGTGGGGGTCCCCCCAAATCCATAGCAGACCCTTATCCGAGCACGCAGCCCGGCCGCCCCCACGCTCGCTGCAATAGGAGAATGTGTTTTTCCTATTGCAGCGTGCATGAGATGTAGCACCCTGTCGCCAAGAACCAGCGTGATCCCATTCTTGCGGGCAGGTGCTGTAGTTGCCCTTGCATCGTATTTGGTCTTTCGGACCAGCATACAGACGAACGGGCTTTCCTATAGGAACTGAGTCTGGCGGAGTTTCGGCAGGAAGATTTGAAGCAAGTTTTAAATCTAAAGTCCGTCGGATTTCCGACCGAAATGGTCCGTCGGAGTCCGATGCAGCCCACACATGGTCGGATTGTCGACCGGATTTGGTCCGTCGGACAAGTCCAGTCGAAAAGTCCGCCTGTGTGTACGTTGCCTAAAACGAAATAAAGTTACTAAAGTAAATGTGTCAACGTCTCTTAAAATAGGATTCGCTGACGTGGCTAAAGAATAAAAAAAAAAAAAAGTAAATGTGTACCTTCAAAGAAAAGCTGAGATACTCAAGCCTCCATCACCACTGATGGATTCTGCACAAATGACAAATCATCTGATGAAAGATATGGAGAATCTTGAGCAGCCAGTGAAGAAAAATGCAGAGCTACTGATCTACATACTTACTTCTCTAAGTTTAGTTTTGCCCTACCCCACTGACTTTGCAGCTCTAACCTTCTCTTTTCTTTTGGGAAGGCTTTCCACAAGATTTCGGAGGGTGTCTGTTAGGGATGAGCCGAACACCCCCCGGTTCAGTTCGCACCAGAACCTGCGAACCTACCGAAAATTCGCACGAACGTTAGAACCCCATTGACATCTATGGGACTCGAACGTTTGAAATCAAAAGTGCTCATTTTAAAGACTAATTTGCATGGTATTGTCCTAAAAAGTGTTTGGGGACCCGGGTCCTGCCCCAGGGGACATGTATCAATGCAAAAAAAACTTTTAAAAACTGCCGTTTTTTCGGGAGCAGTGATTTTAATGATGCTTAAAGTAATAAAAAAAAAGTGAAATATTCCTTTAAATATCGTACCTGGGGGTGTCTATAGTATGCCTGTGAAGTGGCGCATGTTTCCCGTGCTTAGAACAGTCCCTGCACAAAATGTCATTTTTAAAGGAAAAAAAGTCATTTAAAACTGCTTGCGGCTTTAATGTAATGTCGAGTCCTGGCAATATGGATGAAAATCAGTGAGACAAACGACATGGGTACCCCCCAGTCCATTACCAGGCCCTTTGGGTCTTGTATGGATATTAAGGGGAACCCCACACCCAAATTAAAAAAGGAAACAGCAGTATACAGGCTCTGTACTCTGAACAGCAGTATACAGGCGGTGCAAACAAGACAGGGACTGTAGGTTTTTTGTTAAGTAGAATCTGTTTGTAATTTTGAACTGGTACATTTTTAACATGTTTAGCTCCAGGCAAAAAATCTATTTTAATCTTTTTGGAAAACATAGGGAAGGGTTATCACCCCTGTGACATTTGTTTTGCTGTCTGTGCTCCTCTTCAGAAGATTTCACCTCACTTTTTGTCCCAATGACAAATGTTTTTTGAAAATTTGGGATTTTTTGTGAAACAAGGATTGGTGATAAAGCATCAGTGGAAAGGAGAAATGTTTTTCCCATATTAACTCTTACAGGAGAGAATTTCCCTTCCTAGGGGTAGATTTCATCTCACTTCCTGTTGTCTTCTTGCTTTGGCAAGTAGGAGTTGTTTGTAAGTTGGATGTTTGAAAGTAGGGGCCTGCCCTATATACTCAGCAGAAATTTGGGCTTTAGGTGTTGGTGTGGCCACAACACTGTAAGCCCTCACAGGGCCCTGCTGTGAAATATTAGATCAAGAATTGTAATTGGAACGCAGGAACGAGCCCTGCTGCAAAGTATTGCATCAAAAATTGTAATTACACGCCCCTGTTAAACAGGGGCAGAAAATTGGGCCTTTGGTGGTGGTGGTGGTGCCACAACACTGCAACCCCTCACAGATACTCTAGTTGGAGCGCAGGAACGAGCCCTGCTGCAAAGTATTGCATCAAAAATTGTAATTACACACCCCTGTTAACCGGTTCAATACAGGGCATTTTCACCCCCTTCCTTCCCAGGCCACTTTTTAGTTTTCAGCGCTGTCGCATTTTAAACGACAATTGCGCAGTCATGTGACGTTGTATCCAAAAAAAATTGATGCCATTTTTTCCCCACAAATAGAGCTTTCTTTTGGTGGTATTTGATCACCTCTGCGGTTTTTTTTTTTTGCGACAGAAGAGCGACAATTTTGAAAAAAACACAATATTTTTTACTTTTTGCTATAATAAATATCCCAATTTAAAAAAAAAAAACACATTTTTTCCTCAGTTTCGGCCGATACGTATTCTTGTACATATTTTTGGTAAAAAAAAATCGCAATAAGCGTATATTGATTGGTTTGCGCAAAAGTTATAGTGTCTACAATATACAGGATAGATTTATGGCATTTAAAAAAAAAATTATTTATTTTTTTTACTAATAATAGCGGCGATTGCGATTTTTTCTCGTGACTGCTACATTATGGCGGACACATCGGACACTTTTGACACATTTTTGGGACCATTCACATTTATACAGCGATCAATGCTATAAAATTGCATTGATTACTGTGTAAATCTGACAGGCAGTGAAGGGGTTAACCACTAGGAGGACACAAGGGGTTAAATATGTTTCCTAAGGGAGTGTTTCTAACTGTAGGGGGCGGGGACGTACAAGGGGAGGAGACCGATCAGTGTTCCGCTGTACTAGGAACACAGATCGCTCTCCTCACAACTGACAGGACGTGGATCTGTGTGTTTGCACACACAGATCCACGGTCCAGCCTGGTCAACGGGCAATCGCGGGTGCCAGGCGGACATCACGGCCGCCGGGCACACGCACCGGGTCCTGAGCAACGCGCCCCCTAGACGGCCGGGAATAGGCCGGGATTTTTGCAGCTAGCAAAATCAACTGCCTGCCTGTAGTATTATTAGTATGAGAACACCACCAATCTTCTACAGGTAGCTTTAGCTGAACACTATGCAGAGGTCGCACTACACTAATTTGTAGCTTTAGATGAACACTGTGCAGAGGTTGCACTACACTAACTTGTATCTTTAGCTGAACACTGTGCCGAGGTCGCACTACACTAATGTGTAAATAATGTAGCTGCCTGCGGTAGTGATAGGATCAGAAAAACACCACCAATCTTCTACAGGTAGCTTTAGCTGAACACTATGCAGAGGTCGCACTACACTAACTTGTAGCTTTAGCTGAACACTGTGCAGAGGTCGCACTACACTAACTTGTAGCTTTAGCTGAACACTGTGCCGAGGTCGCACTACACTAACGTGTAAATAATGTAGCTGCCTGCGGTAGTGATAGGATCAGAAAAACACCACCAATCTTCTGCAGGTAGCTTTAGCTGAACACTGTGCAGAGGTCCCATTACACTAACTTGTAGCTTTAGCTGAACACTGTGCAGAGGTCGCACTACACTAACTTGTAGCTTTAGCTGAACACTGTGCAGAGGTCGCACTACACTAACTTGTAGCTGTAGCTGAACACTGTGCTGAGGTCGCACTACACTAACGTGTAAATAATGTAGCTGCCTGCGGTAGTGATAGGATCAGAAAAACACCACCAATCTTCTACAGGTAGCTTTAGCTGAACACTATGCAGAGGTCGCACTACACTAACTTGTAGCTTTATCTGAACACTGTGCAGAGGTCGCACTACACTAACTTGTAGCTTTAGCTGAACACTGTGCCGAGGTCGCACTACACCAACGTGTAAATAATGTAGCTGCCTGCGGTAGTGATAGGATCAGAAAAACACCACCAATCTTCTGCAGGTAGCTTTAGCTGAACACTGTGCAGAGGTCGCACTACACTAACTTGTAGCTTTAGCTGAACACTGTGCAGAGGTCGCACTACACTAACTTGTAGCTTTAGCTGAACACTGTGCAGAGGTCGCACTACACTAACTTGTAGCTTTAGCTGAACACTGTGCCAAGGTCGCACTACACTAACGTGTAAATAATGTAGCTGCCTGTGGTAGTGATAGGATCAGAAAAACACCACCAATCTTCTACAGGTAGCTTTAGCTGAACACTATGCAGAGGTCGCACTACACTAACTTGTAGCTTTATCTGAACACTGTGCAGAGGTCGCACTACACTAACTTGTAGCTTTAGCTGAACACTGTGCCGAGGTCGCACTACACCAACGTGTAAATAATGTAGCTGCCTGCGGTAGTGATAGGATCAGAAAAACACCACCAATCTTCTACAGGTAGCTTTAGCTGAACACTATGCAGAGGTCGCACTACACTAACTTGTAGCTTTATCTGAACACTGTGCAGAGGTCGCACTACACTAACTTGTAGCTTTAGCTGAACACTGTGCCGAGGTCGCACTACACCAACGTGTAAATAATGTAGCTGCCTGCGGTAGTGATAGGATCAGAAAAACACCACCAATCTTCTGCAGGTAGCTTTAGCTGAACACTGTGCAGAGGTCGCACTACACTAACTTGTAGCTTTAGCTGAACACTGTGCAGAGGTCGCACTACACTAACTTGTAGCTTTAGCTGAACACTGTGCAGAGGTCGCACTACACTAACTTGTAGCTTTAGCTGAACACTGTGCCAAGGTCGCACTACACTAACGTGTAAATAATGTAGCTGCCTGCGGTAGTGATAGGATCAGAAAAACACCACCAATCTTCTACAGGTAGCTTTATCTGAACACTATGCAGAGGTCGCACTACACTAACTTGTAGCTTTAGCTGAACACTGTGCAGAGGTCAAACTACATTAACTTGTAGCTTTAGCAGAACACTGTGCAGAGGTCGCACTACACTAACTTGTAGGTTTAGCTGAACACTGTGCAGAGGTCGCACTACCCTAACTTGTAACTTTAGCTGAACACTGTGCAGAGGTCGCACTACACTAACTTGTAGCTTAAGCTGAACACTGTGCAGAGGTTGCACCACACTAACATGTAGCTTTAGCTGAACACTGTGCAGAGGTCGCACTACCCTAACTTGTAGCTTTAGCTGAACACTGTGCAGAGGTCGCACTACACTAACTAGTAGCTTTAGCTGAACACTGTGCAGAGGTTGCACTACACTAACTTGTAGCTTTAGCTGAACACTGTGCAGAGGTCGCACTACCCTAACTTGTAGCTGTAGCTGAACACTGTGCAGAGGTTGCACTACACTAACTTGTAGCTTTAGCTGAACACTGTGCAGAGGTTGCACTACACTAACTTGTAGCTTTAGCTGAACACTGTGCAGAGGTCGCACTACACTAACTTGTAGCTTTAGCTGAACACTGTGCAGAGGTCGCACTACATTAACTTGTAGCTTTAGCTGAACACTGTGCAGAGGTCGCACTACACTAACTGGTAGCTTTAGCTGAACACTGTGCACTGTAAATACTGTAGCTGCCTGATTTTGGTACTAATAGGATCAGAAGAACACCAGCAATTTTCTTCAGGTAGCTGTAAATACTGTAACAAAACCTGCCTGCCTGTCAGTAGGAAGATAATAACAGGAACGGATCTATATAATATCTATATACAACACCTGGGATGCATATATATACACAATACACTGTAAGTGCAGCTAACTGACTGACTGTCCTGCCTAATCTATCTAACTTAAATCAAATGACACTGTCTCTCTGTCTCTGTCTCTCAATGCCTGAACACACTACACAGGGCCAACATGCAGGGGGCCTTATATAGTGTGGGTCGTGTACTAAACCCCCTGAGCTATAATTGGCCAAAGCCACCCTGGCTTTGACCAATTACAGCTCTCTGTACAGACGGCACTGTGATTGGCCAAGCATGCGGTTCATAGTGCATGCTTGGCCAATCATCAGCCAGCAATGCACTGTGATGCCGCAGTGAATTATGGGCCGTGACGCGTCACTTTAATTTGGCTCGAACGGCCCATATAGTTCACATATCGGCAAACGACCGAACAGACAATGTTTGAGTCGAACATGGGTTCGACTCGAACACGAAGCTCATCCCTAGTGTTCAGTAGGTTAAGGGCAAGGATTTGTGTAGGCCACTTAGGTTCCACAACATCATACTCATCAAGCCATGTCTTCGTATTGCTACCCCCGCAGGAGCTGGTGTTCGATTTGGGTCCTCTGCTCCCGACACCCTAGTTTGAGGTCTCAACTTCTCTGACACCAAGATATCTTTCTTAAAGCTTTAATGAGCACACAAGAGTTGGACTTACAACTCTATGAAAAACAGCAGGATGTATTGGCAAGTCAACCAACATAGAGCAAAAGATTAAATACACAATCAGATTCACAGGGTTCCTTGCTGTGATTTTTTCTCCAGCATATACTTTGGTCCCAACAGTGTAACTGTAGCTCTCCTCATGAGAGATGAACTACAAAAAGTGACAACAATAAGTATCAACAGGGTTTAGACTAGGTCAATTAAGAGCTCTCCCGACAAGGGGACAAGGTTTAGGCCTGAGGTTATGGATTAAAGTCAAATCTGCCCTCAAATCATCTGGCTATAGCCCTTAATGTAATTTTTCTAAAGTTGGAGCTCTTGAAGACGTTGGCACGCATGACTGGGGTATGGCTGATGTGCCATTTGCCCCACTTGCTAACCCCTAACCCATAACCTTTACCCTTAAAATACCTAAATAAATAACACGCCACACTTTCTGAATTAAATGGCCTTGTGGCCCCTTTATTAACAACCATAACAACCTGTCCTGTACATATACGTTGGCACTTTAAAGATGTATATTTCGGTAACGGCAGCAGCTGCTGCCACAACCGAGGTATCCATCTCTTCAGGAGGCAGTCATGTTTATGATAATGGTGGTCTTTGCGGTGGATTTGCCAAGAGATCACTGTTATCCGCAGCAGGAGAGGTGCCACCCCCCTACCGCCGCGATCTGGTGCTTTCCGCCGCTTACCGGAGCCGTCGGCAGCGGCGGAGGCGATCACGTCTGTCCCCTGGGCTGACTTGGAGACGAGTGAGGGGAAGATGGCCCCCACCCGTCTACATGACACTGCAGGGCGGAAGCGACGTCAAAACGTCACTTCTGCCCATAGCTCTTAAAGGGCCAATTTATTATATATTTTTTTTAAATTACAATTTTTTTTTTTTATTGCATTTAAGTCCAAATATGAGATCTGAGGACTTTTTGACCCCAGATCTCATATTTAAGAGGACCTGTCATGCTTTTTTCTATTACAAGGAATGTTTACATTCCTTGTAATAGGAATAAAAGTGACCCAATTTTTTTTAAAAACAGTGAAAAAATAAATAAAATCAAGTAAAATAAAAAATAATAAAAAAAAAATTTTAAGTGCCCCATCCCTACGAGCTCGCGCGCAGAAGCGAACGCATACGTGAGTAGCGCCCACATATGAAAATGGTGGTCAAACCACACATGTGAGGTATCGCCACAATCGTTAGAGTGAGAGCAATAATTCTAGCCCTAGATCTCCTCTGCAGCTCAAAACATGCAACCTGTAGAATTTTTTAAACGTCGCCTATGATGATTTTTTAAGGGTAAAAGTTTGACGCCATTCCACGGGCAGCGCAATTTTGAAGCGTGACATATTGGGTATCAATCTACTTGGCGTAACATTATCTTTCACAATATAAAAAAATTTGGCTAATGTTACTGTTGTCTTATTTTTTTTAAAAAAGTGATTTTTTTTTCCAAAAAAAGTGCGCTTGTAAGACCGCTACGCAAATACGATGTGAAAAAAAGTATTGCAATGACTGCCATTTTATTCTCTAGGGTGTTAGAAAAAAAACAATATATAATGTTTGGGAGTTCTAAGTAATTTTCTAGCAAAAAAACTGTTTTAAACTTGTAAACACAAAAATCTCAAATCGAGGCTAGTCCTTAAGTGGAACTGACTCCTATGTCTAAGGTTCATGAAGGAAGGTTTTCTATCGCATCTGCTGTACCACCACCAGCTCGGCATCCTGGCCCCTAACCGCGATCCCACCAGCTCAGGAACAAACTATTGCCATCTTCTTGCCCATGCAGCCCGATGACTGGTAGCCATTTATTTACAGATAGGGAAGGTACCCATACCGAGATAGGCCTAACCCGTTCCACACCATATATTGTTTACCTTCCACCATTCCGACCTTCACGAACCAGAGACCCTTGCATCCATCAACATAAAACAGAACATTAAACAAACCACACAGCTGAAATACAGGGAGGGAAATAAAATTATCTGTGATGTTGCCTCTTCTCCTGCTGCCCCCTTTACTGAGACTAACCCCCGCCCCCCGGGAACGATCAGTCTCCAGGCCTCACCTCCTAGCCCTGCTATTGTCCAATGAGAATATACCCCCCTCCCCTTGACCTGCACATTTTTCAGGAACTAACCTTTGCAACCTACCCAGCCACACCTTCTGGATTAAATGGCCCCTTTATTAACAACCATAACAAAATTACTATAAATCAAATTCCACTTTAAATTATATATATATATATATATATATATATATATATATATATATATATATATATATATGTATATATATGTATATGGGGGTGTTTTACAGCTGCAGGGACAGGACGACTGGTTGCAATCAAGGGAAAGATGAATGTGGCCAAGTACAGGGATATCCTGGACGAAAATCTTCTCCAGAGTGCTCAGTACCTCAGACTGGGCCGAAGGTTTACTTTCCAACAAAACAATGACCCTAAGCACACAGCTAAAATAACGAAGGAGTGGCTTCACAACAACTCCGTGACTGTTCTTGAATGGCCTAGACCTAAAAATGTCTGTCCACCAATGTTTACCATCCAACCTGACAGAACTGGAGAGGATCTGCAAGAAGGAATGGCAGAGGATCTCCAAATCCAGGTGTGAAAAACTTGTTGCATCTTTCCCAAAAAGACGCATGGCTATATTAGATCAAAAGGGTGCTTCTACTAAATACTGAGCAAAGGGTCTGAATACTTAGGACCATGTGATATTTCAGTTTTTCTTTTTTAATAAATCTGCAAAAATGTCATCAATTCTGTGTTTTTTTGTCAATATGGGGTGCTGTGTGTACATTAATGAGGAAAAAAAAAGAACTTAAATGATTTTAGCAAATGGCTGCAATATAACAAAGAGTGAAAAATTTAAGGGGGTCTGAATACTTTCCTCCCCCACTGTATATTCACTGTATCCAGTTTAGCTAGATCTCACTGCAGCCCGTTCCTGGTGTACGGTTTCAAATATGCTTCAGGCAGGCAGTTGATTCAGTTAGCTGCAGTGTATTTAGTATATATATACATCCCGGCTTGGCAGGCCAGGCAGGTTATTCAGTGATCTGCAGTGCATAAAATATATATAATGTCTCCTACATATATATTCACTGCATTCTAGTCTAGCCAAGCCTGTATCTGACTGCAGGTAGTTCCTGGTGTACGTTTTAAAATACACTTTCAGGTAGGCAGGCAGGTGATTCAGTGATCTGCAGTGCATAAAATATATATACAGTCTCCTACATATATATCCACTGCATTCTAGTCTAGCCAAGCCTATATCTGACTGGAGGCCATTGCTGGTGTACGTTTTCAAATACACTTTCAGGCAGGCAGGCAGGCAAGTGATTCAGTGATCTGCACTGCGTTAAATATATATACAGTCTCCAACGTATATATATCCACTGCATTCTAGTCTAGCCAAGCTTATATATGACTGCAGGTAGTTCCTGGTGTACATTTTCAAATACACTTTCAGGCAGGTGATTCAGTGATCTGCAGTGCATTAAATATATATACAGTCTCCTACATATATATATCCACTGCATTCCAGTCTAGCCAAGCCCATATCTGACTGCAGGCCATTGCCGGTGTACATTTTAAAATACACTTTCAGGCAGGCAGACAGGCAGGCATGCAGGCAGGCAGGCAGGCAAGTAATTCAGTGATCTGCAGTGCATTAAATATATATACAGTCTCCTACATATATATATCCACTGCATTCTAGTCTAGCCAAGCCTATATCTGACTGCAGGTAGTTCCTGGTGTACGTTTTCAAATACACTTTCAGGCAGGCAGGCAGGCAAGTGATTCAGTGATCTGCAGTGCATTGAATATATATACAGTCTCCAACATATATATATCCACTGCATTCTAGTCTGGCCAAGCCTATACGTGACTACAGGCCATTCCTGGTGTTTGTTTTCAACGACACTTTCAGGCAGGCAGGCATGTGATTCAGTGATCTGCAGTGCATAAAGATATATATACAGTCTACTACATATATATCCACTGCATTCCAGTCTAGCCAAGCCTATATCTGACTGCAGGCCATTCCTTGTGTACGTTTTCAAATATACTTTCAGGCAGGCAGGCAGGTGATTCAGTGATCTGCAGTGCATTAAATATATATATATACATTCTCCTACATATATATATCCTCTGCATTCCAGTCTAGCCAAGCCTATATCTGACTGCAGGCTATTTCTGGTGTACGTTTTCAAATATACTTTCAGGCAGGCAGGCAGGTGATTCAGTGATCTGCAGTGCATTAAATATATATACAGTCTCCTAAATATATATTTCTACTGCATTCTAGTCTAGCCAAGCCTATATCTGACTGCAGGCTATTCGTGGTGTACTTTTTCTAGTAAACTTCAGGCGATGTTTTGTTTATAAAATTTTACAGCATGCCTGGAAGGCCACTAAGGAGACGCAGATGCTCACAGGTCACTAAAAGAGGGCAAGCAGGCTTTGTGTCTACAGCCAACAGTGCTGGTCGTGGACACGGTGCATCCTCAGAATGTGGCTGTGGGGCACACTTGTCCTTTTTTTCGGAAGCTGGCTGTGTTGATCCGCAACATGCAGAAGAGTTGGTAGAGTAGATAACTAAGCCGTCCTCATCCTCCTCATCCTCTGTCACCCAGGCTTAGATCTTCTAACCATAACCTCCTCCTTATTCCAAAAACCCGCTACAAAACAAAGGGAGAACGAAGATTCGCAGTCCAAGGACCATGGCTATGGAACGCTCTACCTACTCACATTCGCATGGAAGAAAACCATCAGGCCTTCAGAAAGAAACTCAAGACTTACCTCTTCTAAGAAGCTTGGCAACACAGGATGGATCCAGCGCCTTGAGGCGATTCAGTTCGCAACTGCAGCGCTATACAAATCATTCATTCATTCATTCATTCAGTAGTTTGCCTGCCAATGCAACTGCCAAAGCAGCCTATTTCGTCGGCTCAATGTCATCAGTCACTCCTTCCCTAGCCCCACCATCATGCACGGAGGAGTCCCCCGAACTGTTCGACCACAGTGTCATGTGTCACAGTACATGCTGCAGGAGGATGCGCAGCAATTTGAAGGCTCCAATGATGGTACCCAGGTTGAGGAAGGCAGTAACATGAGCCCAGAGAGAGGGGGTGCCCAAGAAGGACAAGAAACTGGCAGTCATGTTCCCCCAGCTGCAGCATACTGTCAGGTTTGCTCCAGTGACGAGGAGGGAGGGGATGATGAGGTCACTGACTCTACGTGGGTGCCTAATACACGAGGGGAGGCAGATGAGGCACATCTCCAACGAGGCAGGATGCCCTCCAGGGGCCAGCTTAAGGGCAGCCACGCAACTTCATCACACCACAGAGCTCCGCATATGCAGGGCGCTGCTGATTCCCCGCATATTGCATAGGGTGCAGTATTTTCGGAGCTTGTTCCGCCACCACACCTCCAAAATGCTAGCAGTGGTGATTCTGCCACACCTCTCTCCTCCATCCCCTCCCCTTCTTCTTCCTCTATGGCTCTACCTCTGCAGATTTCTCCTTGGAACCAGCAGTGGTCCGTAGGCGTTCAAGGGGCTACGCAAGCAGTCAGGCAAAAAGATGCCTTGCGGTGCTTGAGTTGGTCTGCTTAGGGGACAGGAGCCACACTGGGGCAGAGGTTCTGTCAGCTCTGCAGGGGCAGACTCAGAGGTGGTTGACGCCATGCCAACCTAAGCCAGGGATGGTGGTTTGCGACAATGGCACCAACCTCCTCTCCGCCCTCTGACAGGGAAACTTGACCCATGTTCCCTGTTTGGCTCACATCCTTAATTTGGTGGTGCAGCGGTTCTTGTGCAGCTACCCACACTTACAGGATCTCCTGAGGCAGGCCAGGAAAGTCTTTGGGTATTTACGCCGGTCATATAATGCCAGTGCTTGGCTAGCTGACCTTCAAAAGGAATGCAACCTGCCCAAGAACCGCCACATTTGTGACATGCCCACCAGGTGGATCTCAACGTTGGCAATGCTGCAGCGGCTTCACACGCAGCAGAGGGCCATCAATGAGTACCTGTGTGAGTATGGCACCAGGACAGGGTCAGGGGAGCTTGGCTTTTTTTTGCCACGCCAGTGGCTACTGATCAAGGATGCATGCACTGTCCTATCACCATTTGAGGAGACCACGAGGATGGTGAGCAGTGACAGTGCATGCATCAGTGATGCTGTCCCTATTGTCTTACCGTTGGAATAATGGACAGGGCACTTGAGGCAGAACAGAGGGAGGAAGAAGATGACTTCCTTACCTCTCAAGGTCCCCTTTATCCAGACAGTATTCCTGTGGGTCAACCGATCACACAGGAGGAGGAGGGGGAGGATGAGGATTGTGTCAGCATGGAGGTGGACCCTAGCACTCAGCATCAGCAGCAGTCTTCAAGGGATCGTTTTCAGTCCCCAGAAACCCATGGACTTGTACGTGGCTGGGAGGAGGTGGCTGTGGATCATGTCATCCTTAGTGACCCAGAGGACTCTGGATCGAATGCCTCAGCAAACCTTCACTGCATGGCCTCCCTGATCCTGCGAAAGGACCCTCGGATTGTGGTATCAAGGAGAGGGATCATTACTGGCTGGCAACCCTTCTTGATCCACATTACAAGGGTAAGGTTGCGGAACTTATCCAGCCTTCGCAGAGGGAGCAGAGGATGAAACATCTTCTGGGGGGCCTTGCAGAAAGGTTTGTGCAATGCGTTTTCAGAGCCTGGGAGGTTACAATTTCCTGGTCCTCCTGGACAACGTGTTGCTGAGGCTTCGGTCAGTCACAGAAGGAGCGGTGGAGAAGGTGGCCATCTGACCGATGCGTTCAGACAATTCTTTAGTCCGCAGCCCCAAGGTCTTATCGGTTCCAGCAACCATCACCAGTGTCTAATTTACATGGTGCAGGAATACCTAGAGGCAAGATCAGATTTGGAGACCTTTCCGACCGAAAATCCACTGGGTTACTGGGTCTTGAGGATGGATCACTGGCCAGAGCTTGCACATAATGCAATTGAGCTACTGGCCTGTCCTTCATCCAGTGTTCTTTCTGAACGCACATTCAGTACTGCTGGAAGCTTTGTAACCGATCACAGAGTGCGCCTGTCCACAGACTCAGTTGATCGGGTCACCGTCGTAAAAATTAATCAGTCTTGGTTTACCAGCTACCAAGCACCTGATGCTGATGTATGATTTTTGTTTCAGGGCACTACCACCAGTTCCTAAGGCCCAATTTTTCTGCCCCGTTTAACAGGGGCATATAATTATAGTTTTTGCTGTAATATTTTGCAGCAGGGTTCGTTCTCAACTAGAGTATCTGTGAGGGGTTGCAGTGTTGTAGCACCACCACCACCGCCTAAGGCCCAATTTTTCTGCCCCTGTTTATTGGGGAATGTAATTACAATTGTTGCTGTAATATTTAGTAGCAGGGCTCATTCTTGGGCTCAACAAGAGTATCTGTGGGGGGTTGCAGTGTTGTGGCACACCACCAGTGCCTAAGGACCAATTTTTCTGCCCCTGTTTAACAGGGGCATGTAATTACAATTTTTGCTGTAATATTTTGCAGCAGGGCTTGTTCTTGCGCTCAAGTAGGGTATCTGTGAGGGGTTGCAGTGTTGTGGCACCACCACCAGTGCCTAAGGCCCAATTTTTCTGCCCCTGTTTAACAGGGGCATGTAATTACAATATTTGCTCTAATATTTCACAGCAGGGCCCGTTCCTGCGCTCAACAAGAGTATCTGTGAGGCTTTACAGTGTTGCGCCACCACCACCGCCTAAGGCCCAATTTTTCTGCCCCTGTTTAACAGGGGCATGTAATTACAATATTTGCTCTAATATTTAACAGCACGGCTCATTCCTGCGCTCATTAACAGAATCTGTGAGGGTTTACAGTGTTGTGGCACCACCACCACTGCCTAAGACCCAATTTTTCTGCCCCTGATTAACAGGGGCGTGTACTTACAATTTTTGATCTAATATTTCACAGCAGGGCCCGTTCCTGCGCCAACCAAGAGTAACTCTGAGGGCTTACAGTGCTGTGGCACCACAACCACACCACCACCAAAGGCCCAGTTTTTCTGCCCCTGTCCTACAGGGGCATGTAATTACAATTCTTGATATAATATTTCGCAGCAGGGCCCGTTCCAGTGCCCACTAAGAGTAACTGTGAGGGCTTACAGTGTTCTGGTACCACCAACACCTAAGGCCCAATTTTCTGCAGAGTATATAGGGCAGGGTGTATAGCATATACAGACGGTCCCCTACTTTCAAACATCCGACTTGCAAACGACTCCTACTTACAAACGGAGGGAGACAACAGAATGAGAGAGGAAATCTACCCCTAGGAAGGGAAAATTTTCTCCTGTAATAGTTAATATGGGAAAAAGGTGTCTCCACTGATGCTTTATCACCAATCCTAGTTTCCCTAATAACCCAAAATTTTGAAAATCCAATTGTCATTGGGACAGAAAGTGAGGTGAAATCTTCTGAACAGGGGCACAGACAGCAAAACAAATGTTACAGGGGTGATAACCCTTCCCTATGTTATCCAAAAAGCTTAAAAATTTATTTTTTTGGCTGGAGCTACACTTATAAAATGTACCTGTTCCAAATTACAAACAGATTCCACTTAAGAACAAACCTACAGTCCCTGTCTTGTTTGGACCGCCTGTATACTGCTGTTTAGAGTATATAGGGACTGGGGCCCCTACGCCTTTTCTTTTTTTAATTTGGGTGCGGGGTTCCCCTTAATATCCATACAAGACCCAAAGAGCCTGGTAATGGGCTGGGGGGGTACCCATGCCATTTTTTTTTTTACTTTTATTTCTTTAGAAATGACATTTTGTGCAGGAACTGTTCTAAACACGGGAAACAAGCGCCCCTTTACAGGCATACTATAGTCACCCCCCAGGTACGATATTTAAAGGAATATTTCACTTTTATTTTTTCACTTGAAGCATTATTAAAATCACTGCTCCCGAAAAAACAGCCATTTTTCAAACTTTTTTTGCATTGATACATGTCCCCTGGGGCAGGACCCGGGTCCCCAAACACTTTTTAGGACAATAACTTGCATATTAGCTTTTAAAATTCACACTTTTGATTTTTCACATTCGGGTCCCATAGGCTTTAACGGTGTTCGAATGTTCATGCGAACTTGCAGTCTGTTCTCATGTTCTGCCGCGAATCGAACCGGGGGTTGTTCGGCTTATCCCTATTGACCATTTACATGTGTACTGAGCTATTCATCTATGTGTAGTGCTGTCTAGTGTGCTACTAGTGTAGTGCAGGAAAATTTATGTTTTGACCCATGCTTAAACCTGTGGGTCTTACAGTGCCTTGAAAAAGTATTCATACCCCTTGAAATTTTCCACATTTTGTCATGTTACAACCAAAAACATACCGTATATACTCGAGTATAAGTCGAATTTTTCAGCACATTTTTTTGTGCTGAAAGTGCCCCCCTCGACTTATACTCGAGTCAAGCACTTTTCTGCAGAAAAAAATTTCATTTTCCGAACCAACTTTGGGGCCCCGTATCCCAGGGCCACTTGGTGCTAGGAACCCCAAATTTGGTGTGCAAACCCAGTAGAACTGGTACCACAACATATCCAAAGCTGAAGTTCCTAGCACTAAGTAGCCCCGAGATACGGGGCCCCAAAATCGGTTCGGAAAATGTCATTCTCTGCTGCAGAAAAGTGCTTGACATTTTCTGAACCGGGTTTGGGCCCTGTATCTCAGTGCCACTTGGTGCTAGGAACCTCAAATTTGGGGTGCAAACCCAGTGGATCTGGTACCATAACATATCCAAAGCTGGGGTTCCTAGCACCAAGTGGCCCTGAAATACGGGGCCCCAAAACCGGTTCAGAAAATTTCATTTTCTGCTGCAGAAAAGTGCTTGACATTTTCTGAACTGATTTTTGGGGCCCTGTATCTCAGTGCCACTTGATGCTAGTAACCCCAGCTTTGGAAATTTTATGGTGCTAGTTCCACTGGGTTTGCACACCAAATATGGGGTACTTAGCACTAAGTGGCCCCAAGATACAGGGCCCCAAATTCGGTCAACTGTGTCCATCTGCAGCAATGTCATTTCGGGACCCTTTGGGTTCAGAGACCCCAAATTTTGGCTGCAGCTAGGGGGCATCTAGGAACCCTTAACTACCAAGTTTGAAGTTCAGGGGACCTATGGCTGCAAATGGGCACAGTGAGGCTGCAAATGGGCATTGTTGACCCTCTTTTCCACTTACAGTAGCTGTGAATTTCTCACCCTCGTCTTATACTCGGGTCAATAAGTTTTTCCCATTTTTTTTGTGGTAAATTAGGGCCTCGACTTATACTCGGAACGACTTATACTCGAGTCAAGCACTTTTCTGCAGAAAAAAATTTCATTTTCCGAACCAACTTTGGGGCCCCGTATCCCAGGGCCACTTGGTGCTAGGAACCCCAAATTTGGTGTGCAAACCCAGTAGAACTGGTACCACAACATATCCAAAGCTGAAGTTCCTAGCACTAAGTAGCCCCGAGATACGGGGCCCCAAAATCGGTTCGGAAAATGTCATTCTCTGCTGCAGAAAAGTGCTTGACATTTTCTGAACCGGGTTTGGGCCCTGTATCTCAGTGCCACTTGGTGCTAGGAACCTCAAATTTGGGGTGCAAACCCAGTGGATCTGGTACCATAACATATCCAAAGCTGGGGTTCCTAGCACCAAGTGGCCCTGAAATACGGGGCCCCAAAACCGGTTCAGAAAATTTCATTTTCTGCTGCAGAAAAGTGCTTGACATTTTCTGAACTGATTTTTGGGGCCCTGTATCTCAGTGCCACTTGATGCTAGTAACCCCAGCTTTGGAAATTTTATGGTGCTAGTTCCACTGGGTTTGCACACCAAATATGGGGTACTTAGCACTAAGTGGCCCCAAGATACAGGGCCCCAAATTCGGTCAACTGTGTCCATCTGCAGCAATGTCATTTCGGGACCCTTTGGGTTCAGAGACCCCAAATTTTGGCTGCAGCTAGGGGGCATCTAGGAACCCTTAACTACCAAGTTTGAAGTTCAGGGGACCTATGGCTGCAAATGGGCACAGTGAGGCTGCAAATGGGCATTGTTGACCCTCTTTTCCACTTACAGTAGCTGTGAATTTCTCACCCTCGTCTTATACTCGGGTCAATAAGTTTTTCCCATTTTTTTTGTGGTAAATTAGGGCCTCGACTTATACTCGGAACGACTTATACTCGAGTATATACGGTAAATGTATTTTATTGGTATTTTATGTGATAGACCAACACAAACTGGCACATAATTGTGAAGTGGAAGGAAACTGATAAATGGATTTGAATTTTTTTTACAAATAAATATCTGAAAAGTGTGGCGTGCATTTGTATTCAGACCCCTTTACTCCTATAACCTTAACTAAAATCTAGTGAGTTTTCTCCAAATGCCCCCTTATGGCTTAATCCTACTCTTCCTCAATTTTTTTTAAAGCACCAGAGCCTATTGCATGAACTAAATATAATATAAAATTACTTTCTCAAGTGATTACTGATCGGAAACTATCTACTTTTTCTACACTTACCTCAAATTTTAATGTTCCAAGCTCCCATCTATTTAGATATTTCCAGCTTCTCCATACCTTTCATGCACAGTTTCCACAGGATAGTTTAACGATTAGACAATCTACTTTAGAATTAGTGCTTAGGTCTGAGTGCCTGGATAAGTCTATTTCAAGATTGTATTCTCATCTTATATTAATCTCAATCATGCCGTTAGAGGCTCTAAGGGGTAGGTGGGTGAAAGATATACCAGATTTAGATATGGAGAATTGGAGGGGCGTGTGCGATTTTCCTCTGCTATATTTGATATCTTTGAGAGATCACATGATCCAATCCAAATTGGTACATAGAGTATATATCACGCCACACAGACCTAAAAAGATAAATCCTCTGTGTTCCTCAGAGTGTTGGTGATGTGGAGCAATTCAGCAGGATTTTACACATATCTTTTGGACTTGCCCATATATAGCTATTTTTTGGGTGGAAGTGGTGGAGTTATTGAACTCCATCACTTCCGCTCCTCTACCGGTTTCAATGTCTGTCTGTCTATTGGATTTGGTAGAGATTATTTTTCCAACAGTTTCTGAGCAAGTGTTTGCTAATATAGCATTATTTTATGCAAGAAAAGCTATTGCGTTGCATTGGAAGAAACCTCGTCCCCCTACACTCTTTTATTGGAAGCAATTGGTAAATAATAATCTTCCACTGTATAGAGATACTTGCATGAATAGGGGTTGCCCTAGTAAGTATGACAAAGTGTGGGCAAATTGGCTGGATAAACCATATACAGCATTGAATGCCCATGGGGGCTATTGTGTATAACATGCGCGGTCCTCTATGAGAAATGATTGGGGTTATTGGCGAAAGAGGGAATTATTGTTTAATTTATTAATTTATTTGTTCTTTTTTTATTTATTTACTTTAATTTTATTTATTTTTTTTCTCTCTCTTCTTCCTTTTTTCTTTGCTTTTAGATTAACAATTGTTATATTGGATTTTGGAAATCGTATTATTATATGTTTGGCTCAATGTGTATGATGTTTTGTTGTGTTTTGTCTGTTTTTTAAGAAATGTAATAAAAAAGATTTGAAAAAAAAAATCTAGTGGAACCAATTGCCTTCAGAAGTCACCTAATCAGTAAATAGAGTCCATCTGTGTGTAATTCTAATCTCAGTATAAATACAGCTGTTCTGTGAACCCCTCAGAGGTTTGTTAGAAAACCTTAGTGAACAAATAGCATCACGAAGGCCAAGGAGCACACCAGACAGGCCAGGAATAAAGTTGTGGATAATTTTAAATTAGGGTTAGGTTCTAAAAATATATCCCAAGCTTGTAACATCTCACGGAGCACTGTTCAATCCATCATTCATTTGAAAATGGAAAGAGTATGGCACAACTGCAAACCTACCAAGACATGGCTGTCCACCTAAACTGACAGACCAGGCAAGGAGAGCATTAATCAGAGAAGCAGCCAAGAGGTCCATGGTAACTCTGGAGGAGCTGCAGAGATCCACAGCTCAGGTGGGAGAATCTGTCCACAGGGCAACTATTAGTCGTGCTCTCCACAAATCTGGCCTTTATTGAAGAGTGGCAAGAAGAAAGCCATTGTTGAAAGAAAGCCATAAGAAGTCCCGTTTGCAGTTTGTGAGAAGCCATGCGGGGGACACAGCAAACATGTGGAAGAAGGTGCTCTGGTCAGATGAGACCAAAATGTAACTTTTTTGGCCTAAAAGCAAAACGCTATATGTGGCAGAAAACTAACACTGCACATCACCCGGAACACACCATCGCCACCATGAAACGTGGTGGTGGCAGCATCATGTTGTGGGGATGCTTTTCTTCAACAGGGACAGGGAAGCAGGTCAGAGTTGATGAGAATATGGATGGAGCCAAATACAGGGCAATCTTAGAAGAAGACCTGTTAGAGTCTGCAAAAGACTTAAGACTGGGGCGGAGGTTCACCTTCCAGCAGAACAATGACCCTAAGCATACAGCCAGAGCTACAATGGAACAATGGAATGGTTTAGATAAAAGCATATTCATGTGTTAGAATGGCGCAGTCAAAGTCCAGACCTAAATCCAATTGAGAATCTGTGGAAAGACTTGAAAATTGCTGTTCCCAGATGCTCTCCACCCAATCGGACAGAGCTTGAGCTATTTTGCAAGGAAGAATTTTCAGAAATTTCACTCTCTAGATGTGCAAAGCTGGTTGAGACATCCCCAAAAAAAGACTTGCAGCTGTAATTGCAGCAAAAGGTGGTTCTACAAAGTATTGAATACAAAAGGCTGAATACAAATGCATGGCACACTTTTCAGATATTTATTTGTAAAAAAATTTGAAAACCATTTATAATTTTCCTTCCACGTCACAATTATGTGGCACTTTGTGTTGGTCTATCACATAAAATCCCAATAAAGTTCATTTAGGTTTTTGGTTGTAACATGACAAAATGTGGAAAATTTCAAGGGGTATGAATACTTTTTCAAGGCATTGTAATTGGGTCATGGGTTTACTTTAGGTCAGGGCTGGATAAATCATGCAGGCAGCCCTCTGATGCCTCCCCCTGGTTCTGGAAAGTTAGAGAACATTCTGGAAGCTGGAGGGCAGAAGCTAGGAGAGCTGTTCTGCATACTCAGGGGAGTTTGGCCAATCCCCAGGCAGTGTGTCACGTTCCAGGTGTGAGGCCGAGCTGCTGAGATCACTCCCCTTGCGGCTGAGTGCAGCCTGAGAGTGGTATAGGGAGTGCAGTGCCCAAAGAAGCATGGTTTGCCGGTTACTGAAGTTTGATGAGCTGATCGCCAGAGAATAACCAGAACAGGCAGGATGCGCTGTAAGGCAGACATGCTTGGGGGGTGCCAGATGTATGTGGCACTGGAGCAAACCAGGAACAGAATCAGGAGCCAGGCCAGGGGTCATACACGGCAGATCAGTCTAAGATAGGTTCAGATAGCAGAACTGGAACAAGCTGGGGTCATACACAGTGAGATTGTTAATAACAGAGTCGGTAGCCACGCCGGGGCCAAACACGATGGAGCAGAAAGGAGCAGTCAGGGTGCAAGCCAAGGGTCAAGCCAAGAGATCAGGATAAGCGAGTTACAACAAGCCGGGTCGGTAATTGGAGGTCCAAGAATCAGGATACACAGAAGCACAGGGAAATACAGGGGAGCTGACGATAATCCATCAAACTGCAGGTGTCAGTAGCAGGTTTAAATAGGCCAGGGGACACCAGCATCTGTCACGTCGTGTGCGCGCTACTGCGTACGCCCGTTCGCGCTGTTGCGCATCTGCGTAGGGTAATGCGCACGGGAGTCCACCTGAAGCGACCATGATGGATGCTGGTAAGATTGCCAGTTCTACGGCCATTTCCCTGACATGGTGGGCCTGGCCAGCCCTTAAGTATGGATGAGTCATGCTGGCAGGGGAGTAGGGGGGAAGATGGAGATGGAGTGCTAAGGGGACTGTTGACGACCCTTGAGGCAAACCCTCTAGCTTGGGGGTTGCTCTGCCTCGGGATGACAACAGAAACAGTTAGGAAGGAGTCTTTCCTGAGAGGCAGCGGGAGCAAGGAGGACAGTGTGGGTACTACAGCACGGACAGGAACTTACAAGGGGAGAAACTGACACACATAGCAGGTCTCTCTGGAGGATAGCGATGTGCTTAAATCTTCCCTAACCTTGCCCTGAGAGATCTCCAGAGTCAGTTGGATAGACTGGTGAAGACTCAGTCGTGTGGACTGGTGAAGAAGCAGCCGGGTGGCCTGACATTTCCTGCAGATGGTAGAGCTGGGATCAGTGTCTACATGGAAGTTGGAGGTACTCCAGGATGCAGCTTACAATACTTTGTGTTACTTTTTGCGAGTCCTTTGCTAGTCCTTAAAGAGGAGTTCCACCCAGGGGGGCCATTAAAAAAAAAAAAAATTAAAAGTCAGCAGCTACAAATACTGCAGCTGCTGACTTTTAATTGGACACTCACCTGTCCCTGGGTCCAGCGGTGCGGGGGAACGAAGCCCCGCTCGTCCCCCCCCTCCGCTCGTCGGCGCCGGCATTTCAACTGTGGGCGCCGGGCTGTGGCTTCACAGCCTGGCACCCACTGCGCATGCGCGAGCGGCGCCGAGCGCCGTGATTGGCCGCTCAATCACCTGGGACCTGCAATGGGTCCCAGATGATTGACAGGAGGGAGGGAGAAGAGCCGAGCCCTTCCTGTGCCAGGGGGAAGTGATGTCACCAGCCCAGGCAGACGAAGGGGCAGATTACGAGGGACCACCTAGCAACAGGCATTTAGAGGTAAGTAAAAAAAAAAAAAATATCCAAATGTTTTTTTGTTTTTTTTTTTAGAATTTTTTAGGTATGTTCTTTTTTTTGGGTGGAACCCCACTTTAAGGGGCTGTTGCATCTTTTTACTTAGAGACTGTCAGGAATTTAGGAGTGGAATCAGAGTGCTGCAAAGAGAAGGAGAAGAATCAATCAGAGTTGTACATAGGGAGGAAGTTTTCCTTGGTTTTGTTGCTATCAAGTTGTGCATACCATAATTCCTATTCCCCATCCAAGATATTACCCCCTAATAAAACATAAAAAAACAAAGCTCAAAGACTGTTCCTTGTGTCTGGATGAAAGCTGAAAATACTCCATGCCTGGCTGTGTAGGAGTGGGGAACCCTGTCATCTGCAATCCCTACATGGGGAAGTGCTACATTTGGGGGCTAATTTCTGGGCTTTCCCACGGCAATCTGCTAGGGGCTAGCAACCGGCAACCATCAAGTCAGAGGACTGTACTTTGCTGCTGAAACTACATGGAGGTAAAACAGCATATCAGCTTACATCAGATGTCCCCAATGGAGCCCCCCCTTACATCAGGTGTCCCCAGCGGAGCCCCCCCTTACATCAGGTGTCCCCAGCGGAGCCCCCCTTACATCAGGTGTCCCCAGTGGAGCCCCCCTTACATCAGGTGTCCCCAGCGGTGCCCCCCCTTACATCAGGTGTCCCAGCGGTGCCCCCCCTTACATCAGGTGTCCCCAGCGGTGCCCCCCCTTACATCAGGTGTCCCCAGCAGTGCTGCCGCTTACATCAGGTGTCTCCAGCGGTGCCCCCCCTTACCTCAGGTGTCCTAGTAGGAGGGGGTATACAAAATAATGTCTCCCTCCGCCGGCCGCGTGGTTACAATAGAACCCCCGCCCCTTTCCATAAAAGACCGGCAGCGGGGCGGGGGGGCAGGGCGAAGCGGAGCAAGACGCAGGGTGGGTGGTGACACAGGAGTTTCGTCTAGCCACCCAGCTGTTCCTTGTCTTCTTAAAAATGGCGGTCGGCGGAGACAATGTCTCCGCCGGCCGCGGACCTCTAACGGAGGCAAGCGGCGGTGGTGAAAATTCGTGAAAAAACAGATTTCTCTGGACATTTCCCGGGAAACAATAAACTCGGGGAAAGAGTCCGAATAGTGGGAATGTCCCGGGAAATCCGGGACAGTTGGTAAGTATGAAACAGGAAGATGGAGTTATGTTTCTCTGCTGAAACTGTGACTGTTACTATGTTATTCAAGGGCTGTTTTCCATAGCAACCATCGTGAATCGCTGCCAATCAGTGTTATACTGTGTACCTAGCTGCCCCAACTGTGGCTGCTACTTGTATTATTACTAAACCTGCTGTATTCAGTGAGAGACTGTGCTGCCATTACCTGTGGCAACCACAGTGAGCTATCGCTATCCTGTGAATTACTAAGTGTCCAGCTGTCTGATCGTAGCTGGGGAAAGTGACTGTGTGCTAATATATCCTGCTAATTTCAGAACAGTGTGCATGAATTCATTTTCTGGCACCCAGAGCAAAAAGGGTAAGTCACTGTGTTCCTGCAATATCATGTCTCCCAGTTGTCCAACCGCGGCTGAGATTAAAGACTGTTTCGATCCTGCTAAAATCAGTGGGGCATGTGTCACGCTTTTTACCGTTGCCCTTCGCAACTATTATGAGCCTTCACTACTGTCTGCACCCAGTTATCCAACCATGGCTGGGATCAAGTGGCATGTCCTAACAAGTCCTGCAAACATCAGCTTATGTAAAGTGACTGTGTAAAAGTTGTTCCTGCACGTTCTAGTCTGGTCATGACAGAGTTACAGAGCGAGCAGGAACGAGTCTGCTTATCAGGGCTGTTGGCACCAGAAAGCCTGTGTGAGGGGCAGAGCTGCAGCTTGAGGCAAGCCCACTACACCCAGGGAGTTCCTGGTCCATAAGAGACTGTTGCATCTTTGCACTTAGAGACTGTCAGGCAGTCAGGAGTGGAAACAATCAGAGTGCTGCAAAGAGAAGAGGAAGAATAAATCAGTTGTACATAAAGAGGAAGTTGTCCCTGGTTTTGCTGCTATCAAGTTGGGCCAATGGCTGCCCGTCCATAGGGGGCGCCCGGGAGGACTCTGCTCTGCTGATGGGGACACAGATGTAAGGAGGACTCTGCTCTGCTGATGGGGACACAGACATAAGAAGGGGCTCCACTGATGGGGACACAGATGTACGGAGGGACTCCACTGACGGGGACACAGATGTAAGGAGGGACTCCGCTGATGGGGACACTGATGTAAGGAGGGACTCTGCTGACAGGGACACTGATGTAAGGAGGAGCTCTGCTGATGGGGACACAGATGTAAGAAGGGGCTCCGCTGACTGGGACACAGATGTAAGGAGAGGCTCTGCTGATAGGGACACAGATGTAAGGGGGGGCTACGCTGACGGGGACACAGATGTAAGGAGGGGCTCCACTGATGGGGACACAGATTTAAGGAAGGACTCCGCTGATGGGGACACTGATGTAAGGAAGGGATCCGCTGATGGGGACACAGATGTAAGGAGGGGCTCTGCTGATGGGGACACTGCTGTGAGGAGGGACTCTGCTGGGGACACTGATGTAAGGAGGGACTTCTCTGGGGGCACCTGATGTAAGGAGGGACTCTGTTGGGGGCACGTGATGTAAGGAGGGACTCCACTGGGGGCACCTGATGTAAGGAGGGACTCTGCTGGGGGGACCTGATGTAAGGACAGACTTCACTGAGGGCACCTGATATGGATATTAACTTATCCATTTAATATTTTATTTCTCTCATAGCATCCTACTCCTGATGATTGGCTTTAAACGCCATGAAACGCGTTGAGTCCACACTCAAGGGTGCCAGGTTATAGCTTGTATCATCATGAATTAATCTTATTACCTTTTGTGATTTCTTTCATGCCAATCATGTCTTTTACAATATATATTGCTTATTTTGTCAATCATTTACTATATTATATTTTTGCTATTATTGTCCTATGTATCAATCATGTCCTCTTCATGTTTAATCAATAAATATGTGACTATTTACATTGAATATGGTTATATCATGCATTATATTGTACACAAGAATTATTTATTGTATTTATTCATTATAGGGACTACCCAATGGGGATTGTTTACAATCAATTTTTGCTATTAATATGATTAATTTACATATTATATATTTTTATATTTCTTCCGGGGATGGAGGCATGTCTCTTTTGTGTTTGGGCTGACCTAGGGTCACTTTCTGTTTTTTATCTGGGTACCTAGGGATTTGAAGAGCAGAGGGAAGACCTTTGGGAAAATTTACAATGGCATTTGATCACCATGGCATGCCACTAGAAGTAGAAGTTCAGTGCTCTTCTACACTTCTAACAATTCTTAGTGATTTGAATGTTCTATAAAGAGCAGTGTTTAGCTTTGTAGGGAATTCAGCATATAGCACAACATAAAAAGTGCAGCAGTTTAGTGTCCCTAAACTTCTTGCTGTGCTTTCAAGCCCACACCAGTTCGGAGACATGGAACTGTCAGACTTTCTTGTTACACACTGATTCCCTTGCATGCAGAGTGGCAATAATACAACTGGAATTGCCTCAATGGGATCTTCTGCTCATCGGTGCCTGCATAGTTCCAGTAGTGAGGCCTCCAAGGTAGAAGTGGCTTCTATGCATACAATTCTGGGGCTTTCCTAATACAGATAATACCAACAAGGTCATCTTTTTCCCATTGATACCAATGTTGGGGTACTATCCCCCACTGACACAGATGATGAGGAATATTTTCAGCTGACACCGGGGTACTTTTTTCTCTTGCTGACCACTGACCACCAATGCTGAGGCATTTTTTTTACTCCCACTTATCACCAACTTTTTGCTCCCACTGACATTGGGGAAGTTTTAACACAAAGGCCCAATTTGTCCCTGATTACTAAATATTTAAAGAAAATTTAAGTGGACTCAAACCAAAAACATTTTTTACCCCTTGGTGAATGTACAGAAATGTTAATTGTGCCCCCTGATCCCTGAAAAATGTAGCCTTTGTCTTAAATTCTCATGAAAAACAGCCTTGAGCCTAATAGCTTTGTATCTTCAATGTGAGATCATCTAAGGCACTGCTGCCCCAGACTGCTATTTCCACCACATTTGGAGTGGAGTGAGATTTGGTGAGATTTGCTGCTCTCTGTTCTCCTTGCTGGAAAGAAAGCTGTATCTAAGGAACTGAAATTTAAGGATCTCCCTGCTGCTGCTTTGTTATGCTTTGTAAATCTGTATTTCCTCCACTACTCATGCTACTGCTTAATCATTACCCACCAGTCACCAGGGGGCAGCTCTGACCAGTGCTGGATTACCAAATAGGCAGAGTAGGCACCGGCTTATGGGCCCAATGCAGTTTAAGGGCCCTGTGACAACGGATCAAAATAATATTGATTTGATCTAGAAAGAAAATTGTTAAGAAAATAAGTTTTCTTAACCCCTTTGGCTCTGACAGCCTCCCGGCCCTTTAAGAGTTTTACAAGCCAAGAGGCGGGCATTTGGGTCATGTGACCACTGTAATTGGCTGTTACAGCAGTCACATGATGGAAAAGCTCCCGATTGCAAGTATGCATTGGGAGCTTACCGATCCGTACTGGCTACAATGCTGGGAGTGTGCAGGTAGCGCGCTCTCAGCACGGTAAGTTGTTACATAGGATCATAAAAAAGTGACGTCAGAAAAAGACAGAGTAGTTCATCGAGTCTGCCCATTTTTTTTTGTCTTGTTCTTTTTTTTTTGTTTTGTTAACTTTGTTGACTGACCAGTGGCAGCTGGTGCTCAATATTTTGGGGGAGTGGCAAACAAACCTGACCCCCTCACTCACACAGCTGCCAACTCGCACTAGAACTGTATGTGTAGTCGGGTGACAAGAAAATGGCGCCAAAGCCACCACTAGAGGTCCGGCAGCGGGCCCTGAGTTGCGGGAACTTCTGCCATTTTGTTGTAGACCGCAGGACACTGTCAGGAAGAAACCCGACAACTTACGGGGCTGTGGCAGTTCCCTCTTCCTGCAAGGCATGGCCAGAGGGTCCCTGCAGCAATAGGCATCAGATGATGAGACATTTTTTTCTTCCAGAACTTCTGTGAAGTGCGATTTCCCCAGCTTTTGTGAGTAGCTCCCAGCTTAGGCAGCCATCACACTGGGCAGTCGCCACCCCCCCAACATTAGCGAATATTATTTTTGCTAATGTCACACAAGTGGGTGGGCTAGGGGCCACTTAGAGCCTCAGGCTCTAATCATGTGCTTAAAAAAAAAAAACCCTTTGGAATCCATGCATCTAGCTCCCCACATGTAGATTAGGGGGCTGGATGCATGGATTAGGGAGGATGCCCTGCATGGATGGTCACCACTGTGTCTGACTATAGATCTATGTCGATCCAAAGCATGTTTGAAGCCATTTACTGTTGACTGTCTCACTACCTCTGCTGATAGTTTATTCCAATCATTAACTATACTTTCAGTAAAATAATACTTTCTAAGATTAGTTTTAAACTTCCCTCCAGTTAGTTTGAGGTCATGCCCCCGTTCTTGATTTTGGTTTCGTATTGAAAAACTGCCCTCCTGAACCTTATTCACCCCCTTGATATATTTAATGGTTTCCTTGTCAAAAGAAGTTTATTGAGTATACAATATTATAAAGATACATAAAGTAAGTTTACAAGGATCTATAAAGTAAGCTCATTGTTTTACAGTAGGGTTTCTATAGGTAAATATCATGAAATTTCAAATATTAAACATTGGGTTCACATAAACCTAAATTAAAGATATATATCATTTCCTTAGTTATCGTATTTATCGGCGTATAACACGCACCGGCGTATAACACGCACCCCAATTTAGGAGGGAATTTTAAGGAAAAAAAAACTTTTAGGAGGGAAGTTGAAGGGAAAAAAAACTTACATTTAAACGCCCATCATTGCAGCCTTGTCAGTGCAGCCTTGTCAGTGCAGCCATGTCAGTGCAGCCATGTCAGTGCAGCCTTGTCAGTGCAGCCTTGTCAGTGCAGCCTTGTCAGTGCAGCCATGTCAGTGCAGCCATGTCAGTGCAGACTTCCCCAGTGCAGCCTTGTCAGTGCAGACTTCCCCAGTGCAGTCTTCCCCAGTGCAGCTTTACCCAGTGCAGCCTTCCCCAGTCCAGTCTTCCCCAGTGCAGCTTTCCCCAGTGCAGCCTTCCCCAGTGCAGCCTTCCCCCAGTGATCCCAGCCATTCTGGGCTTCAAAATCGCCGATCGCGATTTGAAAATGGCGCCGCCGGGGCCGAAATACACAGTGCCGGTCCTCGGCTCTTTCCGGCGGCTGTCGTTCATTTTCGGCTCCACTCGTAGTCCCGAGCGGAGCTATCCGAACCTAGCTGAGTAGGTTCGGATAGCTCCGCTCGGGACTACGAGTGGAGCCGAAAATGAACGACAGCCGCCGGAAAGAGCCGAGGACCGGCTCTGTGTATTTCGGCGCCGGCGGCGCCATTTTCAAATCGCGATCGGCGATTTTGAAAATATGACAGGTCGGATCGCATGGGGATCGGCGTATAACACGCACCTGCGACTTTCCCCTGATTTTAAGGGGAAAAAAGTGCGTGTTATACGCCGATAAATACGGTACTTTTGTAGGTATTTAAATGATTTATACCTACTATACATATTGTTTACAAGTAGAGTGTATATAGGTCAAATAAATTCTGATAATGAGCTTTAATCGTAAGGTGGAGAAAAGGAAAGAGAAAGAAGAAAAAGGGTTGAAAGGTAGAGGTATGGTCCACAAGGTTGTCCCGCTCGTCAGTTTATTATTCTTTTTAGTTCTCTTTGAAGCCTTAGAATGGGTGTCTCTGTAAGTCATTTAATCTGTTACCATGGCAACAGGACAGAGTCATTAAAGTTTGACAGGAACTGTTGTTTTATCCAAGGGTGCCAAAGTTTTTCAAATTTTGCAATTTGATTTTGATCGATGGCTACCATCTTAGCATGGGACATTGTATTATTCATTCTGTGAATTGTTTCTGCTAGTACCAATGTAGGAGATTTCCAAGCCTTGGCCACTGTTTGTTTTGCAGCCGTTATTAGTTGGATCATAAGTTTGAATTGAGAGAGTGTTAACCATTCCGGTTTTAGATTAAGTAAAGTTAAATATGGATCTGGTTGTATTATTTTTTAAAATATTTTAGATGCAATCACGAAGACTTCCTTCCAGAAGGTTTGGATTACTGGGCACGTCCACCATATGTGTAAATATGTGCCTATTTCTGGGCATCCTCGAAAACAAAGAGCTGAGGTATTAGGTGAATATTTTGCCACTCTAGCGGGTACAAGGTACCAGCGAGTTAGGACTTTATAATTTGTCTCCAGTGCTAAGATGTTGGGTGAAGATGACTTAGATGTGAGCCATATGTTAGACCAGTCCGTGTCTTCTAAAGGTCCCAGGTCCTCCTCCCACCTCTGAACGTAAGAGGGTCTATTAAGATTTACTACTCCATATAATTGATTATAAAGTGATGAAATTGTACCTTTAGCAAATGGATCTTTTGTACAGATTGATTCAAAAATGGATAATTGGGATAATGGTGTATCCCCCTTTAGGAATGGTGTATAGAAATTTTTGATTTGGAGATATCTAAATATCTCAGAGTTTGGTAGATCATATTTTTCTCTAAGCATTGGGAATGAAAGGAATGATTTAGATGCTATGAAGTCATTTAGTGTCTGAATGCCTGATGTTGTCCAAGCTTTAAAAAAATTTGGGTAGATCCATGCCGGATAAAAGGCTGGATTTCTGATAAAAGAAAGGAGAGGATTGTGTGGAGATTGTAACTGATATTTGGTTTTTAGTTTATCCCAGAGAGATAAGAAGTGTTTAGTTATGGGATTATGAATTTTAAATCGGTCTTTAGGATCAAGCCATAATAAATTTGATATTAATAGAGGGTCATTTTCTGAAGCCTCTATAAATACCCATAATGGGATATTTAATGGTTTCAATCATGTTTCCCCTTTCTCTTCTTTGCTCCAGACTGTACATATTAAGTTCCTGAAATCACTCTCGATATGTTTTATCCTCCAAACCTTTCAACATTTTTGTTACCCGTCTCTGGACTCATTCTATCTTATCAATATCTTTTTGTAAGTGAGGTCTCCAGAACTGGACACAGTATTCTAAATGAGGTCTCACTAAAGATCTAAATAGAGAATTTAGGACCTCCTTCTTCCTTCTGGTGACCCCTTTAGTGATATATCCTAGAATTCTATTTGCTTTGCCCACTGTCTGGTCACACTGTTTGCTCATTTTGCAAGTACCCCCAAGTACCCCCAAATCTTTTTCTTCTATAGTGCTATATAATATTGTACCCCCCAATGTTATAATCTCTCAGGGGATTCTTTTGAACTGCAGTCTCCACTGCTTTGACCAATCTTCCAGCAGTGCCAAATCATGCTCCATGTTACAGACACCTCCAGGGATAGCAACCCTTACACAAGGCCGCACATATGGGCCACTCTGCATTAAGGCCCACCCAATGAGAGGCCACATATATGTTGGTACCAAGAGGTTAAATTGTTTACAAAAGATAGAATAAATGAATCAACTCAAAGAAACAAAAAATATTTATTAAAGACTCTATAGGAAAAAAAAAAACTGTAATGTAATGTAATGTAATGTACCCAATAACAACATAAATACATAAACCATAAACAACAGGCTCACATTACAGTTGGTCTCTTAACCACTTACCGACTGCCTGCCACAGAGTCACTGTGGTAGGTTGGCTCTATTCCACGAAATGATGTACCTGTACGTCGTTTTGTGCAGTAGCCACTGGGGGGGCTGATTGGCCACAGGGGGAGCCAATTGGTGGGTCCGGCGGATGCGATGTCCACCGGCCACCTGCGATCACTCCCTAGAGAGGTAGAATGGTGGTCTGCCGATGTAAACAAGGCAGACCCCCGTTCTGACAGGGATGAACATGGTGATCATATGTTCCTGCTAATCAGGAACATGGATCTCTGTGTTCATCCAGTGAGTCCATCTGCCACACAGTTATAAAGCATCCCCCAGGGACACACTGAACCCTTTGATCACCCCTCGTGTTAACCCCTTCCTTGCCAGTGTCATTAGTACAGTAACAGTGCATATTTTTAGCACTGATCAGTGTATTATTGTCACTGGTTCCCAAAAAAAGTGTCAAAAGTGTCAGTTAGGTGTCCGATCTGTCCGCCGCAATGTCGCAGTCCTGCTAAAAATCGCTGATCGCCACCATTACTAGTAAAAAAAAAACAAATAAAAATGCCATAAGTCTATCCTCTAGTTTGTACAGTAACTTTTGCACAAACCAATCCATATACGCTTATTGGGATTTTTTTTACCAAAAATATGTAGCAGAATACATATTGGCCTAAATTGATGAAGAAATTTGATTTTTTACATTTTTTTGGGGGATATATTTTATAGCAAAAAGTAAAAAATATTGTTTTTTTTTTTAAAATTGTTGGTCTTTTTTTGTTTCTAGCGCAAAAAATAAAATTTGATTTTTTACATTTTTTGGGGGATATGTTTTATAGTAAAAAGTAAAAAATATTGTTTTTTTTTTTTTAAATTGTTGGTCTTTTTTTGTTTCTAGCGCAAAAAATAAAAACTGCAGAGGTGATCCAATACCACCAAAAGAAAGCTCTATTTATGGGTAAAAAAGGACATTGTGTTAATGTTTAGATGGTAAACCCCGCGCCACTAGTAGTGAAAAAGAAATGTGAATAAAAATATGTTGCTGCTCCTCTCAAAGGATTGTTGTGCTCCTGTTAATAAATAGAATATTAAATCCATGGGGCGCTATTGTGAAATAATGCGTGCCAGCTGATCAATCTAGATGTACCAGCCCGCTAGAATAATGTGTCTACATAATTAATCTCCAAATAATGTTTAAAAAACACATAAATTAAGTGAAAATTACAAGGAAAATCCACAGCAAAACATACGTGTAAAATAACTATAGTCTTATGGTTGAAACAAAGTGTTAAACCAAACCATCTTCCTCAATGGCAAAGGCAGGATATGTAAGGAAAACAAGGGGACATCCATAGCATAATACTGTCTAGTTTATTGATAAAATCCAAACTAAAAAAAGTGGCCAAATCAGTGGTGTATTTAGGTTTTGTGCTGCCCTAGGCCTGACTAAGCTTGCGCACCCCCTAATTTAACTATGACCCACCTCTTCCTGTCAAGGCCACACCCCTTCCTTTTTAAGATCCGCCCTGTCATCTTCATGGGAGGACAGAGGGACGCCACAGGAAGAGGACAGTGAGCGATACAGCATCTTTTCATTTGGGGGCTAAGGGGATATGTGCTGGGTACTTTGGGAGGCTCTTGCACTGAAGTCGTGTCCCTCCTCTGTGGCTCCTCCTCCTCCTGGCTGTGTACTGAGTGTGTGTGGTTGACAGTGGGGAGAGAGGTGTCGGCTGCTACGGAAAGCCCATCACTGATTGTGGGACTCCGGGCGGCAGATGTCCTGGGTGACCACGCTGGCGCATCCCTGTCTGGCCAGTTACCGAAACTCAGTGCCGGAACTTGTTGTGGGCTCCGGGACAGTGGCATCACTAGGGTTGGCCTAGAGGATATCAGGTTGGGCACTTCCTAATGGCTCAGTTCCTGGGAACAATAATGTATAATGGCCAACAGGCTCTCTTACCAGACCCGGTGAAACTGCAACAGTGATCCCTCCGGCTGGATGTTCGCTCACTCTGGGTTGCCGAGGCCAACTCTAGTCAGTAGTGTAGCATGTCTCTACCCTGGCAGTGGCTTCATCTTTCTCCCCCTCTGGTGGTGCGGGAACAACGTGGCTCTCTGGTGGTGCGGGTACAGCGTGGCTCTGGTGGTACTGCTCAATTTACCAGAGAACTTGGCAGCAGCAGAGAACTCCCCCGCTCGCCCCCCCTCCCCTTTCTGTCAGCCGAAGGGGGAAAAGAGAGAGAGAGCGGCTCTAATTGATTTTGCCGGGCCTCCTGCCTGCTGTTTCCCTCCTGAATGATTGGCCACAGCAGAGGGCCAATCAGAGAGAGAGAATCACGGCTTTACGGGGGCGGCTTGACGGCTCCTGCTTTAACTGCTTTCTGGCCCCATCTGCAGCCGCGACGCCACTGCACTCCTAAGCTGTACTCCCCTGATGTGCCCTGCTGTGCAGGAGGAGGGCGCAGATGCCGTTTTGGTAGGGGGGTGGCTTTTTTGCCGTCCCCCACACAAAGTGCCACCCTAGGCCTGGTCTTTGTTGGCCTAGGCCAAAACACAGCACTGGGCCAAATGGCCTCTTACATTTAAAAGTGCCTACCCGGCACTGGGGCTGCTGGCTTGTCAAAAATGTGCTGTGTGCAGTAGCCTCCGTTCCACCTCCATGGATGACGTGCGTTCCACCAGCTTAGATCAACAACCAGCCAGACCGGATATTGCGTAGGTAAAAGAAACGTGACCAGGTACCGCCTCTGATGTCCCCTTGTTTTCCTTACATATCCTGCCTGTGCCATTGAGGAAGAGGGTCCCTATTACATTCATTCAATCTATGTGAGCAGGGACTACCCTGCACAAACGCAATTTGACTATCTTTCTTAGGAAAGAGGTCAAATTAATCTGATAAGCAGATCATTTATCTATTCCACTCTCGGTGAATGTAGCTTGGTGGAGGATTCAATATCTCTATCAGGAGACACTAGTCTAATCGGAGGACTGAATTGTTTTCACATTTATATGGTGTTGTGGACTGTTTTGTGTTCTCATTTTACACTACTAATGTGTTCACACGATTTTGAAATTAATATTCACATTTATTATATCTGATGTATAGATATTTGCTTCACTATTGGTTTAACACTTTGTTTCTTGTCAAATTTGTTTATTGAAGTTTTATAAGTCAGGGAACAGGTTCAAAAGCAAAACAGGAATATACAATAGTAAGGTACAGTATAACATTATAATATGACAAAAGATAAAGTTGTCTCTTACTTTAAACAAAAAATTGTCAACTCAGAGAGACATTTCCTATAGTGTTAAGAAAGCAAAAATGTCTAAACATAGACTATGATAGAATAATGGAATCTCAATAAAATTATAATTTGAGAATATCTAAAGTTTTAAATAAAAGAAGCACTAAGGAATTGCCGCTCTCATATTTCAAGTAAGAGGAAGTTCCAATGGTTAATAATGTCATAGAAACATGAAATATAATTAAAAGTGATGCTATATGAACCTGATGAAGAGCAAGGAACACTTTGTTTCAACCATAAGACTATAGTTATTTTACACGTATGTTTTGCTGTGGATTTTCCTTGTAATTTTCACTTAATTTATGTGTTTTTTAAAACTTTTTTGGGGATTAATTATATAGACACATTATTCTAGCGGGCTGGTACATCTAGATTGATCAGCTGGCACGCATTTTTTCCCAATAGCGCCCCCTGGATTTAATACTCTATTTAAAAAAGGACATTGATTTTATTTGGATGCAGCGACGCACAACTGCGCAATTGTCAGTTAACATAATGCAGTGCTGTATCGCAAAAAATTACCTGGTCATTAAGGAGGTAAAACGTTCCAGTCCTTAAGTAGTTAAAGGCTCATCTTCTTTTGGCTGTCAGTCTGTAAAAAATGTTGATGCAACCTATGTATGTGTAATGTACAGTAGTGATTGAGTCTAGTGACCAATATACACACTACTTAAATGTTATCCCACTAGAGCACACACATGAGAAACCTCCAGAAACTTGTGAGGGGGGGCCCCAAGGTTTCGACTGCTGAGAGACCTCCATAGAGTTTAATCCACAACAGCTCTGACATGAGTTAGCAAAGCCTTGCCTCTACCAGGATGGCAGACACGTTGACACCAAGTCATGGTAAGTCAGTAATGGGGAGTGATGAGCTGCAGGTAGACCATGGGTAAAACTGGTGATTAGTCCTTTGCCCTCTGTTTGCCTTTTTTGGGCACAGCTTCTAGAGTTTAGGTTTTTTATACTCTGATTGAACATGGGCTGTAGTAGACATTTTTAAAAACGATTCTGTTTTTTAAGCGAGGTCAATTTGTTTTTCCATTTCTCTTTTTTTCATAGTAAAAGACTGCAGTATTTTCACTTTTATTGCTTGCATCTTTATTCCATAAAGAAGTGGATTTACAAATGGTGGCACCACCACGCACTGTAATGATGTGGCTACTCTAAGTCCATAGGATACTTGGGTAGGTCCCAAGCGATAGAGTATAGCCTCAAAGAGGCAGTCAGTAACAAAAATTGCAAAAGATATCAGTTGAGGAGAGCAGGTCTGCATTGCTTTCAAAAGATTGTCCTTTGACTTTGCACAAACCTTCAAAATTTTAACGTAGGATAAAATGACCAGCATCGGCATGACCCCGAATAGTTTTACAGTAATAAACAGACCATAAATGTTGTTGACTGTGGTATCAATGCAGGAGAGTCTCACCACCGACCAGTTATCACAATTGATCTTCAGGATGACATCGTCACAAAGAGGGAGTCGCACTGTCAGCATTGTATGCACAGTGATGGAGATAAAAGAATAAAGCCATGTGCCAACAATTATCTTACATGCCTTTGTTAAGTTCATCATGGTGGTGTAGCTCAACGGGTTGCATATGCACATGTAACGGTCATACGCCATGACCGTCATAATGATCATCTCACAGGACACATAGGAATAGATGCAAAAGATTTGCGTTATACAGGCTGCGTAGGAAATGATTTGAGTCTTAGAAAACAGGTTTACAATTAGGCTGGGGAAAAATGAGATGCTTCCATAAAGGCCGTTGGTACAGAGGGCAGATATAAAAACATACATGGGCTCATGCAAACTCTGGTTTAAATATATGGTGGATATTATTATCAAGTTGGAAAAAATGATCATCAAAAAGCCAAGCAATGATATCACCCCGTAGACATAATTAAAATCGGAAATTGTGCCAAATGTCAGTCTTAGCACCAGAGGAGAAGATAGTGTAGAATTCAGCATTTTTATTCCAAACGGTTCCTAACATGAGTCAATAGAATGTAATAAAAAATTGCATATATGTATAATTATACAAAAATAGAAACGTTGCTTTTACAGTATAAAATGTATCTAGGGTTCAGATCCCTAAAAAAGAAAAAAGCACTAGAGTTATTTAAATGAATGCAGTGTTATTAAAACTGGGTGTGGCTACACTATAATGACCTGAAAGGGTGTGGCTTAATCTTTGTGTGATCTGTTGAATTCACCAAAACTATGACAAGACAAAGTCACCTAGACACATTCAGAAAAGATCCATTCATTTTCCCCAAAACATGACAAAATTACACTGTGCAGCCTCATAGCAAAAGAGGTAAATTTGCAAATATGTGAAAATTGTTTTACCTTCTATAAAAGAAAAAAAAAACACTTGCAATCGTAGCTCCCCTCCAGACAGCAGAGCCAGATGTTTGACCTCACTTTTTCCCACTGCAGATAAATTACATAGTTACATAGTTACATAGTTAGTAAGGTTGAATAAAGACACCAGTCCATCCAGTTCAACCTGAGTGAGTGTGGGTCTACAACCCTGACCCTGACCCTAACCCTGAACATCGCACACTCACATCAATCCCTACCCTCAATCCAAGGTCCCCATTCATATACTAGGGCCAATTTTGGACAGAAGCCAATTAACCTACCAGCATGTCTTTGGAGTGTGGGAGGAAACCAGGGTACCCGGAGGAAACCCACGCAGGCACAGGGAGAACATGCAAACTCCAGGCAGGTAGTGTCGTGGTTGGGATTCGAACCAGTGACCCTTTTTTACTGCTAGGCGAGAGTGCTAACCACTGCACCACTGTGCCGCCCTATAAGTAATAAAAGTAATAAATTAATAGAGCTTGGTCACGGGTCTCCCTAACCTCTTGTTTGCACGCTTCCTGCTAGGGATGAGCCTGATGTCCGAGTCTAGCGTTATTTTAACTCGAACATCAGGTGTTCGTTTCCTCGTAGAACAAACTAACATATGGGGCGCAGTGCATTGGGTGACGTCACATGATGTCAGAAGGGGCGGGGTCACCTGGTTACGTCACTGGGTGGACCCATCCTTGCCTATATAAGAGCTGTCAAATGCGAAGAGAGAGCAGTCAGTGGGAGGTCTCCTGTGGAGGCGGAGCGTTTTACATTTTTGCTATTTTTTGGGTCCATCAGGTTGCGTGATTGACTGTGAATTTAAATCGCGGGACAATTTTTTTTCTTTTTTAATAAAGGGCTTGTCAAAAACTTACTCTTGTGGTTGTTACTTTTTGACACTTTTTGGTGAATAGGTAGGGGTATGATGTACCCCTACCCATTCATATGGGGGGGCTGCATCAGGGGCCCCCTTGTTAAAGGGGGCTTCCAGATTCCAATAAGACCCCCTCCCGCAGACACCAACAACCACAGCCCAGGGTTGTTGGGAAGAGGCCCTTGTCCCCATCAACATGGGGGCACAGTACTTTGGGGTGGGAAGCGCAAAGCACTCACCTCCCCAGGTTGAGGGCATGTAGCCTGGTATGGTTCAGAAGGAGGGGTGCTCACTCGCCCCCCCCTTTTCCTGACCTGCCAGGCTGCATTCTCGGATAAGGGTCTGGTATGGATTGTGGGAGGGACCCCACAACGTTTTTTTTTTTTTTTTTTTTTTTTTTTACATTTTGGCTTTTTTTCTTTTTTGTTAATCTGTATTGCCGGGAACCCACCATACATTACAGCCACAAGCAAGTTTAAGTTACATTTTTCCTTTAGAAATATCATTAATGCTGCGGCATGTTCTATACATTCTACAGATGCGCCACTTTACAGGCAGACTAAGGGGACCCCCCCCCAGGCATGATATTTAAAGGAATGTTTCATTTTTATTGTTTCACTTTAAGCATTATTAAAATCACTACTCCTTTAAAAAAACGGTCATTTTAAAAACTTTTTTTGCATTGATACATGTCCCCTGGGGCAGTACCCGAGTCCCCAAACACTTTTTATGGCAATAACTTGCATATAAGTCTTTAAAATGAGGACTGATTCTTCATGCTTAACCACTTCAGCCCCCTGGGAAGAATTTACCCCCTTCCTGACCAGAGCACTTTTTGCCATATGGCACTGCGTCGCTTTAACTGACAATTGTGCTGTCGTGCGACGTTGCACCCAAACAAAATTGACGTCCTTTTTTCCCCACAAATAGAGATTTTTTTTGGTGGTATTTGATCACCTTTGTGGTTTTTATTCTTTGTGCTATAAACAAAAAAAGAGCGACAATTTTGAAATAAAGCAATATTTTTAACGTTTTGCTATAATAAATATCCCCAAAAAATATATAAAAAAACAAATTTTTTCCTCAGTTTAGGCCAATATGTATTCTTCTACATTTTTTTGGTTAAAAAAATTGCAGTAAGTGTATATTGATTGGGGATAGATTTATGGCATTTTTCATTTTTATTATAATTTGTTTTTTTCTTAGTAATGGCGGTGATCTGCGATTTTTATCGTGACTGCGACATTATGGCGGACACATCGGACACTTTTGACACTATTTTGGGACCATTGTCATTTATACAGCAATCAGTGCTATAAAAATGCACTGATTACTGTATAAATGACACTGGCAGGAAAGGGGTTAAACACTAGGGGGCGATCAAGGGTTTAAGTGTGTCCTAGGGAGTGATTCTAACTGTGGGGGGGATGGGCTACCTAGGACATGACAGCAATCACTGCTCCCGAGGACAGGGAGCAGTAGATCTCTGTCATGTCACTAGGTAGAATGGATAAATGCCTTGTTTACATAGGCATCTCCCCATTCTTCCGCTCCATGACACGATCGCGGGACACCGGCAGACGTCGAGTCCATGGGACCGGCGGGCATGGTGACGGAGCATGCGGCGAGCGCGCCCACAATGCCGCGTCTTAAAGGGGATGTACTTGTACGCCCATTTGCGCAGCAGTACCATTATGCCGACATATATCATTGCGCACTGGTCGGCAATCGGTTGTTAATAGAGTTTGCATATTTGCTAGAACTTTTTGCCTGTTCAAGATGTTCTAGTGTGAACTTAACAAGGGAGGGGGGGCGGTGCTGGATGTTCTGCCCATCCCTACTTCCTGCATTAGACTGACAGCTCTGTTCAGTTCTGTAAAGACTAATTAGTTTGCAGTGCTGACCTTACTCAGAAGGGTGACTTTTGATTTGTAGGGGAATTACAACAAGCTGAATAAAACCTATATGCAGGTACTATTTAAAGCCTAACTCCAGAAAACATTAAATTTATCCCCCGTAGTGGGAAGGAATAACTCATTTTGTCTAGGGTAGAGGAGCAAGGTTTTTACTTACCTTATCCTCCGCTCCCCCACGCTCAATCAGGGGACTGTCCCTTGGCATCATCATGTCCAATGCAAGGCTGTGGATTTTGTATTGGCCTTGATGATGACATCAGAACCTTAGACCACAGAAGCATAAGAGAGAAGGACCTTAGAATGCTGGAGCATGGGAGAGAAGGACCTTAGAATGCTGGAGCATGGGGAGAAGGACCTTAGACCACTGGAGCATGGGAGAGAAGGACCTTAGAATGCTGGAGCATGGGGGAGAAGGACCATAGAATACTAGAGCATGGGGGAGAAGGAAATTGAAATGGAAGAGAAGGGGGGAATGGGGAAGAAGGAACTTAGAAAGTTGGAGCATGGGGAGAAGGACCTTAGACCAATGGAGCATGGGGGAGAAGGACCCTAGATGCTGGAGCATGGGGGAGAAGGACCTTAGAATGGGGAAGATGGGTGAGAAGGAACTTAGAATGATGGAGCATGGGGGAGAAGGACCTTAGAGTGCTGGAGCATGAGGGAAAAGACACTGTGAGAACAGGTTTTGTAATGTGGAGGATCGGGTAAATAAATCTTTTATTTTATGCCCCCAAGACCTAAACAAGCAAGCACAGTCCCACTGCAACATATAAATATAACGTTTCCCAGACCTGAGCTTTAAAATAAAATTAAAAGTATTTAAGTAGAACTGAGCTTTTAATTGAGTAAGAGAGTATGGAAGAGCCCTTGGGCCATAATAAAAATAAAATTAACATAATTCTGAGTTTGAAAGTCAGAATTCAAATAAGTTCTTTCAGTTTTTATATTTTATTTTACATCTATGTCTGATTGGGGAGATTTTTCTTCACTTTCTGTTCCAGAAAGTGAGGAGAAATCTCACCAAAATGAGGAATGAGGTCACCAAAATGTATGTCCCCATTCCTGTTCTAGTGACAATCCAGAATGTAGAGCATGTCTGCAATACATGCATATTTCAAATTTTTGTAACAAGTAAGATAAGTTCATTGTTAGGGTTTAAATACACATTAAGTAATCACAAAGACATAGAATATTGATGTTACCTAAAAGCACTTTACCATTTATCTTCCATCATTTGTTAATTATATTAAAGTTATGGTGAGAGACTACTACAGGAGGACATACTAAAAGAGACTACAAAAGGAGGGCAGCATACTAAAAAACACTTAAACAGGACAACATACTAAAAGAGACTACTGCAGAAAAACAGCATACTAAAAGACAACTGCATAAGGACAACATACTAAAAGAGACTACAACAGAAGGAAAACATATTAAAAGAGGCTACGACATACTAAAAGACACAAACAGAAGAACACCATACTAAAAGAAACTTAAATGGGAATGCAACATACTAAATGAGACTACTACCGGAAGTCAAGATACTAAAAGAGACTACGACAGGAGGACAACATACTAAACAAGACTACTACAGGAGGACAAGATACTAAAAGAGACTACGGCAGGAGGACAACATACTAAATGAGACTACTGTCACTACTACAGGAGGACAACATTCTAAAACATACTAAAACTGGAGGATTGCATACTTCAAGGAACTACTACATGAGGACAGCAGACTGAAAGTGACTACTGGAGGCCAGGTATATGTTGCAAGAGACTACTAAAAGAAGTAAACTGCTGATATGGATTGCTAAAAGTCTTTAACATGCTGCAAAAGACTATTAGAGGCTGATGGCATGCTGCAAGAGTTACTAGAGACTGCCAACATTCATTAAGAGACTGCCAGAATCTGATAGCATCTGCCCTTAGCTCAGACGTGAAGACAGGAAGGCATACTTAGCTGAGAAAGGCCCTCCTCCCCAAGATGACAAAAAGAAAATGTCCATGAAGACTCCTGAGATGTTTGACATTATTTTGGTCTAGGCCAGAAACCAGGAAGCAACTGAAGAAATGTAAAACAAAGTTTAAAATTAAAGTAAATATAATATACATTCCTATCTATTTGCTAATGCTAGCAGCATAAGAATTAAAAATTAGACATGTGCGGTTTGTTTCATTCCAAATTAAAATTTGGACTAATTTTTCATTATTTGGAGATTTGGAATACCCAAATTACAGTATAAACGAAGTTTACCAAATGCTCCAAATAACGAAACGAAATTGGTCGGAATTTCGGAAATTCTAATTGAAATTCAAATCTAATTTTACATTGAATTCCATTCGAATTCTAACTGTAAACATATTTCTGAAATCAAAGACTGTGTGTGTTATTAATTTACCATTTCGAAATAATGCTGTTTTTGTTAAGACAAAGGTGATTTAAAGAGCCATTGTAATCATTTGCTGAAGATTTTTCTTTGGTTTGTTCACTTTGCCGCATTTGAATTGAAAAAACTATAACATTTTGGTTTCGACTGATTCAAAATTTATCATTTTAAATGCTTCGAATAAAAAAAAAAACGGTAAATTCGAAAAATTCTGAATAGGAATTCGGAATAGGAATTCCAAATACGAATCCCAAATACGAATTGAACTAATTAACCAAATTTAACTAAACAAAATAACTAGATTAACGCATCAAAACAAAACAAAACAAAAACTTTTTTTTGTCATGCACATGCCTAATAAAAATAGATAACGCTGATGGAAAGAGTTTAGTTCTGCTTTAATTCGGAATGTCACTGCTCATTTCTGTCTAGGGGATTTGTAAAAGCAGGTTTACTTACCCGATCCTTTGCTCCTGCAAACTCCTCTGTACTGGTAGATCATTCCCTGCATTCTCTTCTACCTTATGCTCTGGCAAGGTCATATGATGTCATCAAAACCTCCTGCACTGGACATGAGGATGTCAAGGGACAGTGCACTGCCAGAGCATAGGAAGTGGAGGAGTATCCTGCTAGAAGATACTAAATGGTATAAAATCTTAGGAACAAAGAACACGGAGGAAAAATGGGTAATGGCTTAACTCCAATGTAAAAATGCATATAAAATCAAAGGAGAAGGTCTTCAAAAAATACAAGGCTGAGGGGTCATCATCAGCATTCCAACTTTACAAAGTAGGCAATAAGAAATGTAAGGATGAAATCAGGGCGGCTAAGATAGAACACGAAAGGCACATAGCGAAAGAGAGTTAAAAAAATCCCAAGAAGTGTAAGTGTATAAATAGTAAAAGAGGGAGGTCAGATCATATTGGCCCCATAAAGAATGATGAGGGAAATTTGGTTACAAAGGATGAAGAGATGGCAAAGGTATTGAATTTTTTTTTCTCCTCAGTCTTCCCGAGGGAAACGGGGGGGCTTCAGTAACCAAAACTGCAAGATTTATCCTCATGACACGTCACAGGAAGCACCCTCATGGCTAAGGATAGAATTAAGAATTGACTTGAAAAAATTAACATTAATAAGTCACCGGGACCAGATGGCTTGCACCCGAGGGTCCTCAACCACTTCAGCCCCGGAAGGATTTACCCCCTTCCTGACCAAGCCCTTTTTTGCGCTATAAAAAAAAGGAGCGACAATTTTGAAAAAAAAAAAGCAATATTTTTTACTTTTTGCTATAAAAAATACCCCCCCCAAAAATATAAAAAAAACGATTTCTTCCTCAGTTTAGGCCAATATATATTCTTCTACATATTTTTGGTAAAAAAAAAATCACAATAAGTGTATATTGATTGGTTTGCACAAAAGTTATCGCGTCTAAATATAATGGATATATATGGCTTTTTTATAGTTAATTTTTTTTTTACCGTAGTAATGGCGGCAATCTGTGATTTTTATCATGACTGCGACATTGCGGCGGACAGATTGGACACTTTTGACACTATTTTGGGACCATTGGCATTTATACAGCGATCAGTGCTATAAAAAGGCACTGATTACTGTGTAAATGTCACTGGCAGGGAAGGGGTTAAACACTAGGGGGCGATCAAGGGGTTAAGTGTGTTCCCTCAGTGTGTTCTACAATAGTTTGTAAGCTCTTGGAGGGGATGATAAGGGATTATATACAAGATTTTAGTAAAAAGGACGGGTATCATTGGTAGTAATCAGCATGGATTCATGAAGAATCGTTCTTGCCAAACCAATCTATTAACCTTCTATGAGGAGGTGAGTTGCCATCTAGATAAAGGAAGGCCCGTAGACGTGGTGTATCTGGATTTTGCAAAAGCATTTGACACAGCTCCCCATAAACTTTTACTGTACAAACTAAGGTCTCTCGGCATGGACCATAGGGTGAGTACATGGATTGAAAACTGGCTACAGAGGCGAATTCAGAGGGTGGTGATAAATGGGGAGTACTCGGAATGGTCCGGTGTGCAGAGTGGGGTCCCCCAGGGTTCTGTGCTGGGGCCAATCATATTTAATTTATTCATAAACGACCTGGAGGATGGGGTAAACATTTCAATCTCTGTATTTGCGGATGATACTAAGCTAAGCAGGGCAATAACTGCTCCGCAGGATGTGGAAACTTTACAAGGAGATCTGAACAAATGAATGGGGTGGGCAACTACATGGCAAATGAGGTTTAATGTAGAAAAATGTAAAATAATGCATTTGGTTGGCAAAAAACGAATGCAATCTACTCACTAGGGATAGAACTTCTGGGGGAATCTAGGATGGAAAAGCACCTGGGGGTCTTAGTAGATGACAGGCTCAGCAATGCCAAGCTGCTGCAAGCAAAGCCAACAGAATATTGGCATGCATTAATACGAGCATTGAACTTATTCTCTCTGAAGAGGAGACGCCTGAGAGGGGATATGATTTCAATGTACACATACCGTACTGGTGACCTCACAATAGGGATAAATCTTTTTTGCGAAAGGAAAATTAAAAAGACGCTCGGCCATTCACTAAAATTAGAAGAGAAGCGGTTTAACCTCAAACTGCATAGAGAATTCTTTACTGTAAGAATGGTAAGAATGTGGAATTCTCTTCCACAAGCAGTGATTTCAGCAGGGAGCATAGATCATTTCAAAAAACTATTAGATAGGCACCTAAACAACCTTAACATACAGGGATATACAATGTAATACTGACATAAAAGCACACACACAGGTTGTGCTTGATGGACTTTTCAACCTCACCAACTATGTAACTATGTAGCTATGTAAGAAAAACTACTTATTCCTGTCTCCTAGACCATTGTTTCTCAACTCCAATCCTCAAGTACTCCCAACAGGTCATGTTTTCAGGCCTTCCATTATGTTGCACAGGTGATTTGATCAGTTTCATTGCCTTAATAATTACCACAGCCATTTCATCTGAGGGAAATCCTGAAAATGTGACCTGTTGGGGGCACTTGAAGACTGGAGTTGAGAAACATTGTCCTAGACCAGGGATATGCAATTAAATCCAGCTGTTGCAGAACTACAAGTCCCATGAGGCATAGCAAGACTCTGACTGCCACAAGCATGACACCCAGAGGCAGAGGAATGATGGGACTTGTAGTTTTGCAACAGCTGGAGGTCCGCTAATTGCTCCCTGTCCTAGACTAACAATGAAGGTAATTCTTATAGTGTTGGGGCAGCTCTACTGCAAGGGAGAATTTTTAGATTTCCTGGAGTTGGGCTTTCATGTTTTAGTTGAAGTTAAAAAAGTCACATTATAGATATAAAATAACAAATACGGTAGATTGAGGGGGAGCTCTTCAATAGGGAATGGGAAATATATATTTAAAGCCACTCTGGCTCTAAAAGCAGGGGTATCCAAACTTTCTAAACAAAGGGCCATTTTACTGTCCTTCAGACTTAAGAGGGGCCGGACTGTGTCAAGTGGGAGAAGAAAAGGTCCCAACATCAGTATGAATAAGCAATACCCCTTCTTTCGTGTCAGTGTAGGAAATCTGCCCCATTGTTGGTGTCATTGGGCCCATTGTTGTTATCATTGGGAGCAATTGTGCACCCCATCATTGGTGTTATTGGGAGGAATTGTGTCCCCATCTTTTGTTGTTATTGTGAGGAATTGTGCCCCCATCTTTGAAGTTATTGGGAGGAATTTTTCCCCCATCTTTGGTGTAATTGGTAGGAATTGTATCCCCATCTTCGGTCTCATTGGGAGGAATTGTTCTCCCATCTTTGGAGTCATTGGGAGGAATTCTGCCCCTTCATTGGTGTCAGTGGGGGGGGGATTATGTCCCATTGTTGGTATCAGTGGATGAAAATAGTGCCCCAAGGTCCGGATAAAAGCAAGCAAAGGGCAGCAGTTTGGGGACCACTGATCTGAAGTAAAGCTGTACCTTCAAAAAAGAGCTGATATACTCAAGCCTCCACCACCACTGATTGCTTCTGCACAAATGAGAAATTACCAAAAGAAGAATATTGAAAACATTTTGGAGGGTGTCTGTAGGAACACCTGGTTTTGCGTTGGCATTCCAATTTATTCCAGAGATTCCAGTAGGGTTTAGGTCAACGCTATGTGCAGGACACTTGATTTCCATCACACCAAGCTCACTAAACCATGTCTTTATGGAGCTGGCTTTGTGCAAAGGACTTTCCTTAAACTGTTAGCTCAAACTTGTCTAAAATGTCTTTGTATAGTATATCATTAGTAGTACCCTTCAGTGGAAACGACAATTTAATAAATATTAAATGGGGGGGGGGCTCACCTTGTTTTTGGCTATATAGTGCATTTGCTAGTTACATGCTGTTCTAAAGCCTGCAAGCTTAGAAAATAATCACAAGCATAATATGGTAATATTAATGAGAAATACTTACTCAAATGCTACAAAGAACTCTCTCTAGACTACTTACTATCACCTTCTTTTTTATACAGTCAGTAATTACCCTCTGGACCAATCAAGGAGCTGTAATGTTAGGGCGTTTAATGAGAGTTATCACCTATTTTTATCTACTTGTTTAAATGAAATCTTAAGGTAAAGAGCATATGCTCACCTAGGGGGCACCTTTTAGTAAATAGTTCCCAAGCCAACTGAATTTAAAGTGTGTTTCCATGTTGGCTGAAAAAAATGATATGACAAATATACTGTAAATTATATTCAAGCTATTGTGTAATATAACGTTTATAAAAAAATGTAAACCAAATCATTACAACTGTTATAATCATTAACTGTGCTGCGTAAACTGCTGGCGCTATATAAATCCTGTATAATAATAATAATAAATTGTACAGCATATTTTGTGGACACTTGCCCATCGCCCTTATATTAGCTTGTTGGAATTTAAAGTGTGTTTCCATGCTGGCTGAAATTGTGCAATATAATGTTTATAAATCAAATGTAAACCAAATCATTAAACTCTTATAATCATTAACATATTATTGTACAGCATATACATTGCCCTTATATTAGCTTGTTCGACATCCCATTCTAATGGTCATTTAACAGCCTCCACACCAAGTCTTTCCTCAAGATTTTGGAGATTCTCTGTGGAAATTTGTGCCCACTCACACAAAAAAGCATTTGTGAGGTAAGGTACTAATGTAAAAAAGACCTGGCTTGGAAGTAGCATTCCAATTCATCCCAAAGGTGTCAGTATGTTAAGATCAGGGCTTTGTGTAGGCCACTTAAGTTTCTCAACATCATACTCATCAAGCCATGTCTTTTTAGCACTACTCCCGCAGGAGCCGCTGGTTGATTTTGGTCCTAGTTGGAGGCCTCAACTTCTCTGGCACCACTGGTATATCTTTCTTAAAACTGTAATGAGTACACAAGAATTGGACTTACAACCCTATGGAAAACAGCAGGATGTATTGGCAAGTCAACCAACGTAGAGCATAAGAATGAATAACAATAAAAATAAGAATGAATTTAACTCCAGCATATACTGTGGTCCCAACAGCATAACTGTAGCTCTCTTCATGAGATGTACTGCGACAAGTAACAACAGTAAGTATCAACAGGGTTTAGGCTAGGTCACTTGAGAGCTCTCCTGACAAGGGGACCAGGTTTAGGCCTGAGGTTTTGGATTAAAGTCAAATCTGCCTTCAGGATAAACTCGTCTGGTTAAAGTTCTTAATGTATTTTTCTGCCGGCAAAGTTGTGACCCTTGGAGATGTTGGCACGCAGGGATGTGGTATGTCTGTGGTTTGAGTAGTTAAAGAAGTACTGCACCCAGTAAGTTTCAGTATCTCACAAAAGTGAGTTCACCCCTCACAATTTTGTAAATATTTTATTATATTGTATCATGTGACAACACTGAAGACATGACACTTTGCTACAATGTGAAGTATTGAATGTACAGCTTGTATAACAGTGTAAATTTGCTGTTCCCTCAAAATAACTCAACACACAGCCATTAATGTCTAAACCCCTGGCAACAAAAGTGAGTACACCCCTAAGTGAAAATGTCCAAATTGGGCCCATAGTGTCAATATTTTGTGTGGTCACAATTATTTTCCAGCACTGCCTTAACCTTCTTGGGCATGGAGCTCACCAGAGTTTCACAGGTTGCCACTGGAGTCCTCTTCCATAATGACGTCACAGAGCTGGTTTAGGGACCTTTCGCTCCTCCACCTTCCATTTGAAGATGCCCCACAGATGCTCAGTAGGATCTGGAGACATGCTTGGCCAGTCCATAACCTTTACCCTCAGCTTCTTTAGCAAGGCAGTAATCGTCTTGGAGGTGTGTTTGGAGTCATTCTCGTGTTGGAATACTGCCCTGCAGCCCAGTCTCTGAAAGGAGGGGATCATGCTCTGCTTCAGTATGTCACAGTACATGTTGGCATTCATGGTTCCCTCAATGAACTGTAGTTCCCCAGTGCTGGCAGCACTCATGCTGCCCCAGACCATGACACTCCCACCACCATGCTTGACTGTAGGCAAGATAAACTTGTCTTTGTATTCCTCAACTGGTTGCCGCCACCTACGCTTGACACCATCTGAACCAAATAAGTTTATCTTGGTCTCATCAGATCACAGGACATGTTTCCAGTAATCCATGTCCTTAGTCTGCTTGTCTTCAGCAAACTGTTGTCTAATCATCTAGAGAAGAGGCTTCCTTCTGGCAAGACAGCCATGCAGATCAATTTGATGCAGCGTGCGGCCTATAGTCTGAGGACTGACAGGCTGACCCCCCACCCCTTCAACTTCTGCAGTAATGCTGGCAGCACTCATATCTCTATTTCCCAAAGAGAACCTTTGGTAATGACGCTGAGCACGTGCACTCAACTTCTTTGGTCGACCATGATGAGGCCTGTTCTGAGTGCAACCTGTCCTGTTAAACTGCTGTATGGTCTTGGCCACTGTGCTGCAGCTCAGTTTCAGTGTGTTGGCAATCTTCTTAAAGTCTAGGCCATCTTTATGTAGAGCAACAGTTCCTTTTTATCAGATCCTCAGAGAGTTCTTTGCCATGAGGTTCCATGTTGAACGTCCAGTGACCAGTATGAGAGAGTGAGAGCGATAACACCAAATTTAACACACCTGCTCCCTATTCACACCTGAAATCTTGAAATACTAACGAGTCACATGGCACCGGGGAGGGAAAATGGCTAATTGGGCCCAATTTGGACATTTTCACTTATGCTGCGTACACATGATCAGAATTTCCGACAACACATGTTCGAAGAGAGCTTGTTGTCGGAAATTCCAACCATGTGTAGGCTCCATCGGACATTTTTTGTCGAAATTTTTGACAACAAAAAATTGAGAGCTGGTTCTCAAATTTTCCGACAACAAAATCTATTGTAGGAAATTCCATGCATGCTCGGAATCAAGCAGAAGAGCTGCACTGGCTATTGAACTTCATTTTTCTTGGCTCGTCGTACCTGTTGTACGTCACCGCGTTCTTGACGTTGGGAATTTCCGACAACATTTGTGTGACCGTGTGCATGCAAGACAAGTTTGAGCCAACATCCGTCGGAAACAAATCCAGAATTTTGTTGCCGGAATGTCCGATCGTGTGTACGCGGCATTAGAGGTGTACTCACTTTTGTTGCAAGCAGTTTAGACATTAATGGCTGTGTGTTGAGTTATTTTGAGGGGACAGCAAATGTACACTGTTATACAAGCTGTACACTCACTACTTTACATTGTAGCAAAGTGTCATTTATTCAGTGTTTTCACATGAAAAGATAGAATAAAATATTTACAAATATGTGAGGAGTGTACTCACTTTTGTGAGATACTGTATACTGACTAATAGGGATTGATCCTTAGGTACAGTTGCAGTGGCTGGATGCAAAAAAGAGGTAGATTGGGCACGTTGGGCCTAGTTCAGTAACAGCAGAAAATAGAACAACGGTGCATAGTAAACTGAACCTGCAGGCTTCTTGCAAGTGAAAATTATTAACACTGTCAAAGGTTCAGCTTAACCGTGGGTCTGCAGGCGGGGGAGGATCTGTGCATACAGGATCAAGCAGC